>CAUYUJ010019408.1:154788-180907 GCA_963575745.1 Prorocentrum cordatum
CGGCATCCGCATCATCATCATCAGCAGCAGCATCAACAGCATCATAAGCAGCAGCATCATCACCGTCATCAGCATCATCAACATCATCAGCATCAGCATCATCATCATCATCAGCATCACCATCATCATCATCATCATCATCATCATCATCATCATCATCACCATGAGCAGTATCATCATCAACACCCTCACCATCATCACCATCATCATCATCATCATCATCATCAGCATCAGCATCATCATCAGCATCATCAGCAGCATCAGTATCATCATCATCATCATCATCATCATCATCATCATTATCATCAGCATCATCATCATCATCATCATCAGCAGCTGCGGTTTCATCAGCACCATGAGCATCAGCACCATCAACATCATCCTCAGCAGCAACATCATCATCATCAGCAGCAGCAGCAAAATCGGCATCAGCTTCATATTCAGCAACAGCATCAGTATCATCATCAGCATCATAATCAGCATCAGCAGCATCACCATCATCATCATCGTCGTCATCAACATCAGCATCATCAGCATCAGCAGCAGCATCATCAGCAGCGCAAGCATAATCATCATCATCATCATCAACAGCAGCATCATCATCGGCAGTCGCCCGATGGTCATCATCATCAGCTTCGGCATCAGCATCATGTTCACCATCCTCAACATCGTCACAATCAGCAGCAGCAATCAGCAGCACCAGTATCACCATGATAATGATCATCATCACCATCATAATCATCATCGTCGTCATCATCAGAATCATCATCAGCAGCAGCAGCATCATTGTCATCATCAGAAGCAGCATCGTGCGCAGCATCATCACCATCATCACCAGCATCAGCATCATCATCATCATCATCATCATCAGCAGCAGCAGCATCATCGTCTGTTATTCCCCCTCTTTCATGTACAACCCTGGAGCGCGCAGCGCTGGGCCAATATTCTCAGAGAGCGTCCACAGACAAGGATAAAAGTCTGACATCACTTCGTATTGCCGAACGTTTGGCTGTGACAGTTGGAAAGGAGATCATGCAAATATGGCAGGGCATCATCCAGTGCAATGACTTCTGACGCAAACGCAGTCACAGACGAAGAAAGATACATACCCCGAATTGCAACAACAAGCGGGTGCCTATTCAGGCCATCTTCGGAAACGGCTTCCAAAATCCAGACAGCTCTAGAGCACGTCGTCCCACGAGTACCAGGCTCCTCCTCCGTCTCCCCCTCCTCCTCTTCCTCCTCCTCCTCCCTTCTCGTCCTCTTCCTCCTCCTCCTCATCCTCCTCTTCCTCTTCCTCCACCTCCTCCTCCTCCTCCCTCCTCGTCCAGCTCCTCATCCTCCTCATCATCATCATCATCCTCCTCTTCCTCCTGCTCCTCCTCCTCCTCCTGCTGCTCCTCATCCTGCTCCTCCTCCTTCTCCTGCTCCTGCCTTCTCATCCTCCTCCTCCTCCTTCCTCCTCCTCCTCCGCCTGCTCCTCCTCCTCCTCCTCTTCCTCTTCCTCCTCCTCCGCCTCATCCTCCTCCTCATCCCCCTCCTGCTCCTCCTCCTCCTCCACCTCCGCCTCCTCCTAATGCTCCTCCTCCTCCTCCTCCTCTTCCTCCTCCTCCTCCTCCTCCTCCACTCCTTTTCCTTATACATAGCTTCGCCCTGTCGCACCGCGAGGCCAGTTTTGGCGGGCTGGGCGTTTCGCCTGAGACTTCTCCAACATTCATGACCCTGAAGCTTAAAACATGGCAACGGCTTCACAGATGGAGGGCGGGTCGTTTTCAAAATGTGGCTCTCGCATTAGCGCGCCGCGCACATTCTTCTTAAAAATTGCAAGAGCTTCACGGATTGAGGGCGGGTCGCTTTCAACATGTGGATCTCGCCTTAGCGCAGCGCACATTTAAAAAATGCAAGAGCTTCGCGGATTGAGGGCGAGTCGTTTTCAACATGTGGCTCTCGCCTTAGCGCAGCGCACACTCGTTATATAAATGTGCAAGAGCTTCACGGATTGAGGGCGGTTCCTTTTCAAAGTGCGGTTCTCTCTTTAGCGCAGCGCACATTCGTTTTGAAAAAAAATGCAGGGGGTTCACGGATTGAGGGCGAGTCGTTTTCAACATGTGGTTCTCGCCTTAGCGCCGCGCGCATTCTTTCTAGAAATTGGCAAGAGTTTCAGTGATTCCCATGACCAGCGTACCAAATACTGCGTTTTGGAAGGATTCGGGATCATGTTGGCGCAAGAGTTACGTTGATTCGCTGCGTTGAAGGCTCAGGAATTGCGTTCTGGCATGACTCAAGATCGTCAAAACGCAACAGCCAGGTTGATCCGTGGCGCTGGAATCCCGAGAATGTTGCTTTGGCATGCTTCAGGGTCTTCAAACGATTGTCTTCCAACGAGGCAGTTCCCTCAGTGGAAACGAATCGTTGTAGGGGCCTATTCAGAGGGCGCTTGGAGGGAGGGTTTATTCAAAAATCGTTAATGACTCTTGGGTTTCCAGTGATCCTCCTCTTCCTCCTCCTCCTCCTCATCATCATCATCATCCTCTTGCTCCTCCTCCTCCTCCTCCACCTCATCCTCCTCCTCCTCCTCCTCCTCCTCCTCATTGCCCCCCCTCTCTCCCGCCACCCCTTCCCCCCCACCTCCTACCCCGCTCCCTCCCCCCCCCCTCCCCCTCTTTCTGCGGCCCTCCACAACTACACAATATGAATACTACTCTCCTCTCTCCCCTGATGACGTCCAGAAGATATCCGGCCCCCCTCCACGTAGTGTTTTTTACACACCAGATTCCTGGGAGTTGGATTTTCGCTTGGGCTTTTGTTTCAAAATGCTGCTCCTGCTGAAGCATTGGCCTCATATTCGGGTCTCTGCTCGTTCCGAATCGTGCTCCCGCTGCAGCGCTGGCATCATTTCCGCTCTTCCGCTCGTTCCGAATCGTGCTCCCGCTGCAGCGCTGGCTTCATCTCCGCGCTTCCGCTCGTCCCGAATCGTGCTCCCGCTGAAGCGCTGGCGTCATTATGTCCAGCGCCATGCCACGGCATGGTTTTCGGTCCTTCCAAATCGGCACCGAAATCTAAAAAATGGCCTCCCGACAAAAAACATCGGAAGTGATTACACATTCGGCGTCGATTCGTTTATATTTCGGGCCGCAGAAGCCCCCACTTTAGGGGCGTCGCCACGCCATGCTATGTCATGCTACGCATTGATCTTCAACACCATGCTATGCCATGTAATACTATGCCATGCTACGACATCCGATTGTGCGAATAGAAAGGAGATCTACGCCAAGGTAAGAGCTGGGAGGGAGGGAGTAGGACGTCAGATCTGACGCGAGCGCACCCTCCCCCCCCTCCCCCCTCTTTGCCCCTCCCCCCCCCCGCTCTCCTCGAGAAGCCCCCCCCCCCCCTTCTAGCCTGCGGGCACGGCACCCCGGGCCACGCCCGGCGATGCCCGCAGCCCCGCTCCCGGCGGCGGGCTCGCGGCCGCGCCGCGCCACGGGGGTGGGGCGCGCGGCCGCCGCGGCCGCCGGAGGCCAACCGGCCTCCCGCCCGCCGCGCGCGCCGCGCCCCCCTTCTTGACAGAGCCGGGAGGCAGGAGGACGCGGGGGAGGGAGAAGGAGGGAGAGGGAGGCGGGAGGAGGGAGGAGGGAGAAGGAGGAAGGAGGGAGGAGGAGAGGAGGGAGGAGGAAAGGAGGGAGGAGAGGAGGGAGAGGAGGAGGGAGGGAGGAGGAGGAGGGAGGAGGGGAGGAGGGAGGAGGGAGGAGGGAGGAGGGAGGAGGGAGGAGGGAGGGGGAGGAGGAGGAGGAGGAGGAGGAGGAGGAGGAGGAGGAGGGAGGAGGAGGATCGAGAGGCGGATCGAGTAGGGTCCTGAGGGTCCTGATGATGCGGACCGTCCAGTGGCTCCTGGCACGCTGGCCACGACAAAGGGTCGTGGCCTAGGCTGGCCTCCTCCTCCTCAAAAAAAAGGGTAAACTTCCTCACGCCAGCGTTGGGTCATCTCCCATTTCACCAGCGCCTCGGGTGAACTAAAGCAACGCAATTGGGCGACTCGGAAGGCGTCGAAGCAGGTAGGGGAAGAGAATCGAGGAGGAGGCAGCGTCTGTGGAGTAGCAGTGCAATCCTCTTGTCTCCCTGCTGTTGCCTCCAAACCTGCATGCACGTATGCATCAATTGCCGTTTAGGGCCCTTGAATATGTGGCACGCTGCGCACGGAAACATGGCGAGATTGCACATCAGATAGCATGGCATTGTTTCCACAGTTGGCACCAGAGCGTGAGTGGACATCTCCACGGCATGTCTCGCAGTGATTCCCCTGGAGTGCGCGATGACCTGTCAGATGAGATTCGTCAGCAGATCGTTGCTGCCGCTGCAGCGGCGGTGGCGCAAGCAAGGAGGACTGCAATACCGAGCTCGGCGCCGGGCCCCGAAGCATCGAGGACTGCCAGTGCCGAGCTCAACGACTGGTCACGAGGAGACGCACACGAGTTGGTGGGACTGGCAGCACGGCCGCTGAGAGCGGCGAGGAGAGGAGTGGATCTTGGCAGAGGCTCTGGAACCGCCCTCGCGCCAGGCCGGCCACCACCGAGCAGACCCCCAGGGCTGCTACGTGGGCAAGGACCGGCGGTGGACAAACCTCCCTTTAGTAAACCTCCCTTTGAAAACGGCCCAGGACCGAAACCGACGGACCTGGACCCGCAAAAATAACGGCCGCGACGCCCTCTCGCGAACCGAAAACGGCCAATTCACTAATCGACGTGTCAGGGTAGGAGGTCTATCGACCTCCGAAAGGATCCACCTCCAGCTTGGGACGGGCTGCACCCAGAGCACACTTGGAGATTGTGCCGCCGCTCCTCAGACCACTGGTTACAGAATCCGCACGCCCCAGCGACGAAGCATGGGATTTTACCTTGAAGGCGCTGTCTGGTGATGCTCATTTGGGGATTAACCATGAGAGGCAACGATAGGGAGGGATAGGCATAGGGGGGATGCATCGACCTGGAATCGGCGATACATCGCCGATAGATCGGCGATAGGCCCCCGATAGAGATTCCGCACCTTCCTGGGCGGGTTGGGGCTATCGGCCCCCTATCGGCGATCAGTGGGCGATTGGGGGTCGATGCATCCCCCCATATGCATATCCCCCCCTATTGTTGCCCCTGAAACCACCTGACAGACGAAGATCTGCAGAACCCAGGAGCCGAGAAGACGAGCCGGAACGTCTCAGAGCAGACTCACGGGCACACATCTGAGCTCGAAGATCGAGTCGAGTTCGACACGGCCGTCTACGGTCAGGTCGGGCATGTCCCCCGACGATTTTTTACTATTTTGGAATGTTCTTCCTGTAGAGGGAAGTGCCTGACTTAAGTCTACGGTCTTCACAGGGAGCGCAACCAGAGCTTGATGCAATTCGCCAACATCGCCCGGTCTGCTTTTCTCATAGCGACTTCCCACAGCGACCCGCTGACAGACCGCCGGGAGGGCATGATCTTCCTTAAGCGTGCCAAGATCCCTGGGCACTTGGAGAACCACATCACCACATCATGTCGAAGACGGGCGGCCCTCGGAGGTTCGCAGGCCGACGGCTTCGCAGGCGGGAACTTCCTTGGACGAGGACCAGCAGTGTGCCTCCGAGGAGCAGGAGGGCGACGAAGCCTTCCTGGACTACGACAGCGAGGGTGGCGAGCTCGTCCCCCTGGATGAGAGCGACCTGCAGGGCGAGTACGACGAGGATGCGAGGCGGGGATTCATCCATATCCAACGCCTGGGAACCGACGCCCTGGTGCCCCAGCGGGCGGTGGATGTGGATCTACGTTGGCCCCTGGGGGCCCGACTGTGTATCCATATCCACCGCCTGCCGAGGTCCCCGAAAATGAATCCTCCAGGCGGTGGTCGTGCATCCATTCCCGCCTCGGAGAGGACCATGCCCCGCGGGCGTTGTCTCACTTTCGCCAGGCCCGGGTCGCCTCCCAGAGCGGCAGACCCCTGGGCTACCGCCCGACTCGCCAGCATATGCAGCAGAGTCGAAGTTGGCGGCGCGCACAAGGGGGTGGAGGGAGGGGGGAGGGCTTCTTGGAGGGAGGCCTGCTTCTTGGGAGGCGCCCGCCTCACATCTGCAGAGATGGCCCGCGGCTTCTCCCTCCCGCCCCCCTCTGCGCGTGGCTGGGAGAGACACTCTGTCCGTCGGCGGCGCGGCGGAGCAGCTGCCCCAGCACGGCTGACGGATCGCCCGCGGCTGGTCCGGCAGCTCTGCCGCAAGCTCTGCTGGAGCGCGCCGCGGCAGGCTCTGGGGCGGCCGCCCGAGGGCCGCGGCGAGGGCAACGCAGCGCCGGCGCCGCCGCGGCCGCACCCGGCCTCGCGGCCGCGGCAGGGCGTCCGACTGAGGCCGGGTCTCTGCCCTCGAGGGGCTCGTGCTCAGACGAGCGCGCTCCACCACTCGCAGAGCACCTGCTCGCAAGTGGCCCAGATCCGCCGCGGGGGATCCACGATGTAGCACATCGAAGCAGACATGAGTTTCTGTTCGCGCTTGCGAGGAGGAACTTTGCGAGCAGTGGAACGCGCTCGGTGAGTGCTGCAAAAACCGTGCCACCAGCTGGGGCATTGGTCTTGCCGGTGCCCGAACCAGCAGCAGCCGCAAGAGGAGGAGGAGGAGGAGGAGGAGGAGGAGGAGGCCGGGGCTGCACCCGTCGCATCCACCGAACCAGAGCCCTTCTTCTGCGGCACGGTTGCTTCCTCGTCGCAAGCGGGCCACGAGGAGGACCGCAGTGCTGAGCTCAGCGCGCGGTCTCCTGAGCAGGAGGCGACGGCGGGTTCCGAGCTGGTAGACGAGCAGCCGCTGGAGGTGCCCGCGGCGCCCGGCCTGGACGACGAAGACGCCGCGCTGCCGAGCCCGGCCGCGCAGCCTTCCAGAGGATGGCCGCGCACGCCGTGGTGGACGGCATCGTGGACGACATCTGGCGCACGGGGGACCTCTTGGAGAAGCGCCCCGGAGACCAGGAGCAGGCCCGCGGCCGACCTCGAAAACAGCACCGGGCCCCCGCGGCTGGAAGCGGCGAACATCCGTTCGAAGGCTGGGACGACCGGGTGGACCGCGACCTCTAGGAGGGCATGCAGACGCGTGCTGCGTATTTGAAACTACGCAGGCGGGAGCGTGCCGACGCCAAGCGGTGCGCTGGAGCAGTAGCCAGAGCTGCAGAGAGGCTGGACTTGGAACGCAAGTGGCACAAGAAGCGCGACTCTGTGCTGCGGGAGGGCGACTACGTCCCGAAGGACGGCCTCGAGGATCACGTGGAGCAGGAGTTCGTCACCTCCGAGGTCGCGCTGGACAGCCGCGGCAAGGAGATCGAGGTCCTTAACTCCTCGGTCCACGACGACACCGCGGACGAGGTGGAGTACCGCAAGTTGATCCTCGCAGAGAAGAAAGACTTCCAGGTTGACAGCTGGCGGCGCGACCCCGCGCAGGCTGGCTTCTTACGACCGCCGAGAGCCGCAGCGAAAGTGGGAGATGCCCAAGAAAGTCGTGACCCCGCAAGCGAAGGCTGGGAAACACCGCCGCCAGCCGGAGAACAGGAAGGCCAAGACGCTTTGCAAGTGGGTCAGTGCAAGGAGGCGTGCTACGCTGGCGACAAGTGCCCGTACAGCCACGACGTCGACGTCGAGAGTGCGCCCGCTACTTCGAGCGGCGCTGCGGCGGCGTACGTTGAGGTCAGCAGCATTGGTGAGCTCTGCAGAAGGCGCCAGCTGCCCGGGCACGCAGCCAGGAGCCGTGGAGCGGCCTCGAGGTGACGCCTGGCGAGAGCTTGGCGAACACGACTGCCCGGAACGGCCTCGTCGGCATCAAGACGTTTCGTAAACACGAGAAGTCGTTGTGCAACGAACACGGGTTGAGGCCCAGTGAGCTCCAAGCCTGGCACAGCCGTCGGCGTGGGAGATCGTGCCAAGGTGCTCGGGCGGGTGCACGCGCGGTGTGGTATTGGTGGTGTGAACGGCGTCGCCGAGTGGACGATCATCGACAACCCTGCTGTTCCGCCGTTGACTCCGGTCAACCTCCTGCACACGCTTGGCGCCGTGGTGAACCTGCCAGATTCGACCATGGAGCTGCGCCGCCCGAAGAAGAGCACCGCACTGGAGCCGCTGACCACATGCCACGTGTCGCACAGTCTGACGGAGTTCGCTGCAGATGGGTGAAGGCACCATCCCCCACGGTGGACCACGACTTGCGTGTCGAGAAGGGGGCGGCGTATGCGCCGATGGAGCTTGGAGCCAAAAACATATTCTCCATCACCATCACGTCCATCACTTGCGCCATCGTACCCCGTCTTCACGCACGCCTACGACTTCCTCTCCTGCTCGTCTTCCTGTGCGCCCTCCCCCACGACGACGTCTACATTTCTCCCGCTTCGGGTCCCACCACGCTCAGTTGTTTCCTCTCCAAGGTGAAGGTCCAGGACCCCAGCGGTTCGACGCAGCCTTGGGCCCGAACGCGCGTTTGGCCGTCAGTGAGTGACGTATTGCGTGCCCGGCCCGTGGCAAATGCGGCCAGGCTCGCGCCGCCGGACCGGGCCATGGGAGGAGGAGGCGCCACTGCCGCCAGAGCAACGCAGCCTGCGCCTGAAATGGTGGAGGCGGTTCGCCCTACGCTGCTTCGTCGTCCTCGCGGACACGGCGTGGCAGGCCGCGTTCTCGCGGCAACGTTCGGCCTCGTTGCTAACACGGGAGAAGGAGTGCTGCCACACAGTGGAGATGCAACGGTCCCACTCGAATCCGTACGCCAACCAGTTGATCTGCGACACTAACAAGGGCGGCTGTGGGGCTATTCTGGTGTATATCCCGACACAGCACGATCCCTGGCCGCCAGGGCCAAGAAAAACACCAGATCGCCCAAAACCACGGGACTTCTAGGTCGAAGGGCCCAGAATACCCAGAACGACTCCCCAGAAACGCTGGGCACGTGCCCTCGGTGTCAGCGTGGCTTTCACAGGTTCGGCACGCAGAACGTGCCAATCCTGAGGTGCGACGGCTGGAACACTGCACACCGGGTCTGCACGTTCATCAAGGCCTCGCCTGGGGAAGTTTTCGAGTACGGCCGGCAGGAAACTCGGGCTGGAGTGCTGAGCTCAGCGCTTGGTTACAGGAAAGCGTCGACGGGGCCTCGCCCCCAGGTCTCGGTCGGTGGTGCCTCGGAATGTGGCTCTGGACAGCCCAGTGTCGCGTCAAGCCAGTCGGGCGTCGGAGCGGCCCTAACTCGGGAAGACCTCACCCGGAGGCAGCGGGAGCAGGTGCAACAACTCACCCAGCATCTGCAGCGGCAGATCCAACATCTGCCAAGCGTCGGCGCGTCCTCTGGGACCCTGCCGTCGCCGACGACACCGACAAGCGCCACCGCACCGACGCCAACGGTACCTGCTGGTTGGGTGCTGCCAATATCAGACCACAGCTTCAGCGACCACGAGATGTAACGAGCAACGGCTCTACTCCATCTGCTACAACATCAACCTCACCATCGTCATCTTCATCCCCTCTTCCTTCCATCTCTCCTCCTGCCTCTGTTGTGTCCTCTATGCGCGCTCGGCCGCGTGAAATTTTCAGGGGGACTGATGCGCCATAACTGGCCACTTACCTGGTAGGTTCTGTGTCGTGTCCTTCCGACCGAGCGCTTGCTGTTTATTGCGTTCCTGACAGATTGCCTGTGCGACGTCCGCCTGGCACTTTGGACTCGCTGTTTAGAGATGAGATTTGGCTGAAACCGTCCAGATACGAAGCAATAGCAGCAGCAATAGCAGTAGTGGCCGCCATCGTCATTGTTGCAAATGTGTTGGAAACTTCGTCATGTTTGACCCGTCTTTGTTGTTCTGAGAGCTCAGTGATCACGGAGAAGGGCAATAAAGTGACGAGGTCACCCTGTCACCGGAAGGTCGCATGCACTTGCTGGCCAATCTGACAGGAGGCGCGCGCGGTTCCACGGAACTGGCCCGGAATGCTGAATTCAGCGCCTGGGTTGGCCTGTCCCTCGGCGGAAGATGCGTCCATCGTCAGATGACCCCCCACGGGCTGGCGACCAGCAGGCGGACGAGCAATACAACGGCACTGCAACACATCAGAACAAAACAGCGGCCCTGAGGGAGGGGGGCGGAACGTCACCGTCCCCGGCGATGCGCCGAGCCGGAAGATGTGAAACAACGCGCGCGCTAAGCAAGGAAGACTGTGCAACAAGATCAGTCACACCAGCGCTTTTGCTGGCCCCCTACACGTCTCTTTGCGTACACGCGAAACAACAGCTTCCAGCTGGCGAGAATGACGGAAGATCAAAAACACACCATCAAAAAAAAATCCACAACAACTGCGGCCACCCAAATCTGGAAGAATTTCTGCGCGCTTTACGGCTAAACCGTGCTAAGAGCCCTGTGCTCGAATACGTGCAGAAATAGTTTTACTGTCCTGCGTGTAACGCCAAGGGGCGAATGACCAAACCAAGGTGGCCAGTGCAGTTTCCAAAAACTTTCCGGTTCAATGAGACCCTCGGCGTCGATCTTCCGGAGCTGGACTGCCCAGACGGCTCCAAGATGAATATCTGCAACATGGTCGACTGGGGCACTCTCTACGGGCTGTGCGTCCCAGTCGAAGATAAAACGGCCGAGCTCGTCGCCCCATGAGTAGCTGACTGGTGGGTCCAAAATTTGGGTCCGTCGCTTGTCGTCATCACCGACCAGGGCGGTGAGTTTGTTGGCCAGGCGTTCAAGGACTTCTGCACGCAGAACGCCATCCTCTTTCATCTGACTGGTAAACGGGCACCATGGCAAAACGGCCGCACGGAACGTCACGGGGACATCTTCAAAAAGATTGTCAACAAAGCGGTATGGCTACATTCCCCTATGGATTCTGCATCTTTTCGTCGACTGGTCGCCGAGTACAGCGCTGCCAAAACAGGCTGACCACACATCTGGCTACTGGCCGCTACAACGAGTATGCGGTGCAGGCCGCCGTCTTCCTGCCGAACTCGCCAGCGACGACGTCTATGCCCCAGGATCTCGCCGCGTCGGATCGTAACTTCGAGGAGGCCCGGCGTATCCGGGAGGCTGCCGTGAAGGCGCACACGGAGGTCTCCATCAGAGGTCGCATCGAGGCGACTGTCCGTGCGCGGCCCCGTGTCCAGACCCCTTCTCGAGCAAATGACGTCGTGATGGCGTGGGAAACACATCCGCCTCCCAGGCGTGGCACATGGGTCGGTCCAGGAGTGCTTATCGGCAGTCACAGAGGCAGCCTGTGGATCAGTATGCGCGGGGCGCTGCGGAAGTGCAGCCAGCTTCAACGCAGATTGGCTACTACTGAAGAGTCCCGTGGTCTGGAGATTCAAACCATGTTGCTCGACGACATGCATGCGGACCTCCAGGAGTTCCCAGGCCGTCGGACATACGTCGACGCAAAGAGCGAGGGAGACCCACCTGCAGATGCGAACGTGCCGGCGCCTGCTGCGGACCTCCCAGGCGACGGCGATGACGAACACGTGCCGCCACAGGGACCGCCGCCCCCAGCACCGCCGCCGGCTGCCCAGCCACAGCCGGAACCAGAGATCAGCCAGGCTGGTATCAACAGTCTCCGGAATGCTCTCCAATCTGATGGTGTTGTTCGCCCACGGGCGCCTACTGCGTCTACCCTGCCAGAGCCAGAATCCGAAGGCCGTGGGCCAGCATCTGCCGACGGGCAGTCTACGCCGGCCGCCAGGACCGCTCCAGCTGATGCCCACGACCCTCCGCCTGCGGAGGGCGAGTCGCCAGCTCAACGACCGCGACCCGATCTGTCTACTTCCAAGAGCAGTCGACCGTCTGAACGGCAATCCTTCGAGCAGCATGCGTTGGCTACCGCGGGAAGGCAGAGGCTGGGAACCTGTTGCTTTATCTTCTGACTTGCTGGCAGGCCAGGCCACTACGAGTACGCCACCTTCTACTTCCACTACACGACCTAAACCATGTCATCATCTCGACGCGCACGCCAGTGACGACGAGCACGATGACGACTACGAGGGATGGTGGGGGTCAGTGGAGGAGTCAGTATGGTAGAGTACGGGAACACCAGCAGGGTTCTACGAGGAGGAGGCTGCAGAGTTGATCGGTGATACTGCAGACAATAATTGTGGATGGCATGACAATGGAAACTCTAACTCAAATGTTGTCTACATGTTTGAAATATGTTCGACAATGTTTAAAACCTGTTTCAGCACTTTACAGACATGTTTAAAACGTGGATTAGAAATCTGGAAATGATTTGGCAGAATGCCTCCTCTCCATTGACCGTCTTCTACAAGACAATTGATTGCGCAGTGCATTGCTTGAGAAGGGCAAGTCAACAGGGTCGACGGCGACAAAATTGCAGCGCCAGAGCGAGATACCACGTCATCAAAAGGCCAGATTTTCGGTGGCTGCGTTTCCACCAGGCGACTGTGAGGGAGTGGGCGTATGCGTTACTTTACGGACTGCTCAAGATATCTACAAACACCACCCAGACCGTATACTCCAAACTCGGTACGTGTACTCAGAAACGCCCAGCGAAAGCTTGGGGCCTTCTCCAATTGTAATATGCCGCTGGTGTGTGTTGGGACACAGGGACCCCGACATCATGGAGCTAGCAAGAGCAAGTCCGACACCACAGACATTTAGCACGTACGTGTTCTTACTTGTAGCCGCGTCTGTACAGCGTGAGATCACCGTTGGTGATGTGACAACGGCTTTCATGCAGAGCGATAAGGACCACGGCGACAGACCACGTGGTAAAGTGTATGCTTCTCTTCCTCCTGGCCTCTCAAAGATGGTACCTGTATCGAGGCCGGGTCTTTGATCCAGCTCAACACTGCCCAAATATGGACTTGTCAATGCGCTGGCCGCCTGGCGCAAGACGCTGGTACGTGCAATTGAAGATCTTGGGTGCCGTAGGTCATTTTACGATCGGTGTGCTTTCTGTCTGATGACGCCAAAAGGCCCAGATGGACATTTGCTAATCGAAGTTGATGACATTGCTGCCCACGGTGACGTCCACGACGAGAAAATACAGTGTTTACAACAACGCTTCGATTTGGCAAGTGGAAGTCTATCTATTGCAGCGAAGGTGATTATGCTGGACGTACTGTACAACAACACAGGGACTACGAATTCCATATTCACCAGGTGAAGTTCGTCATGGAGCGCCTTTCTCCCATCACCATTCCCAAGGGGCGCTAATCTAACAAGAACGACCCTACTACTGACAGCGCGCAATCCCAAGTACGGACTGTATGAGGTGGTGTGAACTGGGTTCTGAAAGAGACGCGTCCAGATGTATCCGGGCTCGCTTCCCTAAATATTGCAAGGATCCGCGTGAGTACTGTGCAGGATTTGTGTGATGCAAACGATTGTGTGGCTGTCTTGGCGAAGGAGCCCGAGCTCGGCATTCTGATTCCACACATACCACTGCATTTCCTACGATGGGTGATTCTCCAGGAGGCTTCTTGGGCCAACGCCGCCGGCGACAAGAGCCAGGGAGCCTTCTTGGTCGGTGCTGTGACCCCTGTGGGAGAAAAACGCAGCTCCTGCTGCTCTGGTGTCATACAAGTCCCACCGTCTGCCGCGAATCGCTGCCAGCACTCTTCTCAGCAGAGACGCAACCAATGTCGGAAGTCCCGGCAGAAGTCGAGTGGGTGCGCGGTCTGATCGAAGAATGTGTAGAGACTTCGTTCGACATCGTCAACGGGGCGTCTCGTACACGTCACAGAGGTCTACTAGTGGCCGGCCAGACAGCAGACCCAAACAAGGAACTACAACAGTTGTTGAGCATCTGCGATGCCAAATCGTTGTACGATCACCTGCACAGCGAGAAAGCTGGATATACAAGCGATCGCAGGACGGCCATCGAGATACAGATCATACGTACGCCATGACAAAGCACACCGGTAAACTTCCGCTACTACAAATATTGATGCGCACTGGCCGGCTGTGAATCAGAGGAATCGGCAACTCTAGAGAAGCACCGGCTCGACCCGAAGACGCGTAACAGACAAAGTAAGACGCGGTTTGACCCTGCTCAGAGCAGCGGTGTGTAGTGCTGTGCTCAGCGCCTGCACCCATGTTCAGTTTACCAACTCCAATCAAGCGGCGTGCAAACATCCACACCTACCTTAGGTAGAATCACGTTCCATATCCATAATCTGGAGGGGGCAAATGTCTGTATCCGTGGTGGCTCGCGAACAATGCTGTTCAGCCTAGCGGACATCGTCATCATGTTCCACATGCACACATCCATATCAATCCTGTGAGTGAGGACAGTAGATAAGGGACCACAAGACCATCAAGAAATTGGGGCGTGTGTGGAGTAGCATTGCAATCCTCTTGTCGTTCTTCCTCTTGGTCTCACCGCACATGCACCATCCCGTCGTCCTGCCCATCCATCTGCTCAACCTCTGCCTCCCCCCCCTCCTCCTCTGCCCTGGGCAACAGTCTGTTACCTCGCAGCGCCACAAGGGTCAGACGACAAGTTGATGGGCGCCGCCAGCATGCGAGACCTCGCTGGCGCGGCTCCCTGCGGGGGGGCAGCAAAAAAGACGCCTGCCCCGCTCCACCCCCCCTCGAGCCCCCTCCCGCTGCGCCGCCTGCGCCGGCCCCTTCTCCCCAGAGGGGGTCGCAGGGTCGGGGAGGCAGAGGGGGAGGGGAGAGGAGGAGGAGAAGGAGGAGGAGGAGGAGGAGGGAGCGGAGGAGGGGCAGGGCAGGGGGCGGAGAGGAGGAACAGGCTGAGGAGGGAGGGGCGTATGAGCATGACCACGGGACAAAATCAACGGCCGAGGAGGGAGGGGGGGAGGGCGAGGACCGGGAGGGCTCCTCCCCCAGCTCCCCCCGCGCTCGAGGGAGGGAGGTTGGAGGCCTGGAGGCGGGCACCAACACCAAGGCAGGGGGTGTGCCTTCACCGGGGGAAATGGATCTGATCCTCCTCCTCTTCCTCCTTTTCCTCCTCCTCATAGTCCTCCTCCTCCCAAGATTATGGTGCTGGTGGTAATGTATCGGTCACCTGGGACGCCCGAGTCTGAACACTATCACCGAGATCGGGATATCATCTTCTCTCGGCGGAGGCACACCCCCGATGCTGGTCAGGCAAGCGCACTCCACTACTCGTCAAGCAACTACTCGCAAGTGTCCTGGGTCCGCCGCGAAGGAGGCACGAGCTGGGTCTGCCGTGGTGGAGGCACGATCCATGACATCGAAACAAGCGTGTGCTTTTCCGGACGTCTGCGAGCAGGCACTTTGCGAGCAAAGGAACGCGCTCGGCTACTGAGAGATCTATGCGAGATGACGTGGCGACCTTACGTGGCAGCCTACGCGGGCCGCCATCGTGGCACGCCACACTGGAGACGAGGGCGCACGCGCGGGACCTTGCGCGGGCAGCTTGCGCGCCACACTCTCGGTGAAGACGACCCCCTTTTTGGTCCCTCGCTCCAGCCGGTGCCGGGTGCCCGCCCGTGGGCCCCCGAAGCGGGGCAGGCCCGCCTGCTGCTCCCCCCGCCCACGCGGACGTGCTGCACGGCCGGCCGGCCGCGCGCCTGCCCGAGGCGGGGCAGCCGCGGCCTGCCCGCGTGCCTGCCCGCAGCGTGGAGATGTGGAGATGTGGTGGGGTGCGCCCGGCTCGGCCCAGCGCCGGGGCGGCAGAAAAGGGCGCCGTCGAGGGCGAGGGGACCGCGGGCACTCAGGTCGGCGGGCATCCAAGAGGCGGGGTCCCCGGGGGTGGGGTCCCGAGGACGAGGCGCCGCTGACCACGTGACGCCACCCTTTGGATCCCTTCCAGTCCTCGGGCCCCCATCCCTCGGGACCCCACTGCTGAGCCACCGATCGAGGCGGGTCGGCGGCTGGCGGCACGCGGCGCGCGGGCGTGAATCCAACGAGGAGGAGGCGAGACCGTGTCTTCTTTCGGGCGCGGCTGGGGCGCGGGGGGGGGGGGGGGCGGCCGCGAGGAGCGCGGGAGGCCGCGCCCGCGCGCGGGGCCGCCGCGCGCTCGGGGGGGAGGGGGGGCGGGGGCGGTATGGAGCGTAGCAGGCCAGGACGATGCCGAGGGGGAGAGTCGCATGGGGGGGGGGGGGCTCAGGGGGATGAAACATCGGGCTGGAATCGGCTCACATCAGCGACTGATCGGAGATAGGCCCCCGATAGGAAATCCGCCGAGCGCTCCTTGGCGGGGTGGGCAATCGGGCCTCTATCGGCGATGAATGGGCGATTGGGGGTCGATGCTTCCCCCCCCCCTGGAGCCTGGCCTGGCCCGCACCCCTGCCATTGCCACCGAGACGCGTTCGGCGCCAGGGGTCAGACTCGTGCCGCTTGCGTGGTGGCCTGCCACGGCTCGCAGCTCCTCCCCGCGGAAGCGTGCGGGCACGCCGCCTCGTCGGGAGCGCGCCACGGCGGGCAGTGGCCGCGTCCCTCCTGCCAGACGCCTGGCGCGAGTGAGATGTTGCAGGAAGCCCGCGCCCATGCCTCCCCATACGCTCGAAGGCGTCTGCTGTCTGCACCTGGCTGTCACGCACCCTCCGCCGTCGTGGACGATGGGGGCGACTGCGACGACGACGCTCGAGACGATACGAAAGAAGACAAGGACGACGACGCAGGGGCGTCGAAAACTAACAGAGCCACTCTTATCACTCAGCCACACGGCACATCACGAAGGACGAACACGATATGATAGACTTCCTTATCCACGTGCTCCTCCGCCTCCTCCTCCTCCTGTTTCTCCTCCTCGTCCTCCTCCTCCTCCCTTCGACAGCGGGCTCAGCAGTTCCACTGCTGGATACGGCTCAGCAGTTCCACTGCTGAATACAAAAAAACGTGCCGACATAGGCGCTACCAGAAGAGGCAGCTCTAAGAGAATTACCCGATCTAGCATTGCGCAAAGATGCGGCGCCCTCAGGGCGCGTGTTGCAGAAATTAGCTTCAAAAAGGAGACTCCGCCACCGTGCACCCTGGCACGTTGAAGCGTGGTAGAATGCCAAGTGCTGTCTAGTAGGGGTGACACATTCGAATAAGCCATCCCCACTAGCAGCACTCAGCTGCGTGCAACACTCCTGCTCCCGAGGCCACGATCCCTCAAAAAAACTATGGATCCGCGGATCCGAGGCCACGATCCCTCATCAAAAACTATGTACCCGCGTGCCGAGATTTCAAGACGCCCCAGCCAGGCAACCAACGCAACCAAGACGGCCCAAGACGTCTCGACGACGGCCCCCAAATGGCCCCAGTATGACATCAAGACGGCCCGAAAATGCACACAGGAGAGCCGAACAGGGCCTCAGGAAAATCCTCAACAGGGTCCAGAAAAGCAAAAAAATGCTTCTCTTTCAAATGTTTAAAAAAATTCTCGCATTCTAACCTTTTCTGGCGTCCGTCAGTTCAAGACGGCCCAGGAAGCCTCAAAGATGGCCCCAAGACGGCCCAACACACCCCCACCATGGCCCCACCATGGCCCCACCAGGCATCCAAGACGGCCCAAGGGAGCCTCTGAAGGGACCCAAGACGGCCTTAGAAGGCTCGTCGACGGCCCAAGACGACGCCAAGATGGTCCCACAACGGCCCACATACGCCCTCCATACGGCCAAAACGGCCCCACGACGGCCCAACAGAGCCCCAAGACGGCCTAACAGGGCCCCCAGACGGCCCAAAAAGGCCACAAGCCAGACAGGAGGCCAAGACAGCCTCAAGGCAGCCAAAATGAATACAGTGAGAGCTCCTCAGTAAGTGAAAACGAAAAGTGAACCATGCGACGGCCTTCCTCATCCTCCTCCTCCTCCTCCTCCTCCTCCTCCTCCTCCTCCTCCTCCTCCTCTTCCTCCTCTCCCTCCTCCTCCCCTTCCTCCTCCCACTCCTCCTCCAAGTCCTCCACTGCTCCGGTCCCCTCCTCACCCTCCTCTTCCTACTCCTCCTCCTTCTCCTCCTGCCTTCTCATCCGCCACCCTCCTCCTCCTCCTCCTCCTCCACCTCCTCCTCCTCCTCCTCCTCCTCCTCCTCCTCCTCCTCCTCCTCCTCCTCCTCCTCCTCCTCCTCCTACTACTACTACTACTACTACTACTACTACTACTACTACTACTGCCACCACCACGACGACTACTACGACTACTACGACTACTACGACGACGACTACTACTACTACTACTACTACTACTACTACTACTACTACTACTACTACCTACCTACCTACCTACCTACCTACCTACCTACCTACCTACCTACCTACCTACCTACCTACCTACCTACCTACGACTACCGACCTACCGACCTACCGACCTACCGACCTACCGACCTACCGACCTACCGACCGACCGACCTACCGACCTACCGACCTACCGACCTACCGACCTACCGACCTACCGACCTACCGACCTACCGACCTACCGACCTACCGACCTACCGACCGGCCGACCTACCGACCTACTACCTACCTACCTACCTACCTACCTACCGACCTACCTACCTACCTACCTCCCTACCGACCGACCGACCGACCGACCGACCGACCGACCGACCGACGACCGACCGACCGACCGACCGACCGACCGACCGACCTACCTACCTACCGAACCTACCTACCTACCTACCTACCTACCTACCTACCTACCTACCTACCTACCTACCTACCTACCTACCTACCTACCTACCTACCTACCTACCTACCTACCTACTACTACTACTACTACTACTACTACTACTACTACTACTACTACTACTACTACTACTACTACTACTTTTCCTCCTCAAGCGTATCAGCATATGCCTTTTCCTCCTCCTCTTCCTTTTCCTCCTCATCCTCCTCCTCCTCCTCCGCCTCCTCCCCCTCCCCCTCCTCCTCACAGTCCTCCTCCTAATCACCATCATCATCATCAGCAGCACCAGCGTCATCATCGTCATCATCATCCGCATCAGCAGCAACACCATCATCATCAGCATCATCGTCAGCAATCTCATCATCACCAACATCAGCAGCAAGATCATAACCATAAGCACCATCAGCACCATCCTCACCATATCCTCCTCCTCCCATTCCTCCTCATCATCCTCCTTCTCCTCCTCAAGCGCACCATCATCTTCCTTGTTCCTCATCCTCCTCCTCCTCCTTCTCCTTCTCCTTTTCCTCTTCACCCTCCTCCTCCTCCTCATCATCATCATCACCGGCACCGTCATCACCAGCGTCATCATCATCATCACCAGCATCAGCAGCAACACCATTATCATCAGCAGCATCATCCTCAGCAGCCTCATCATCATCAACATCATATGCAGCATCATCATAATCATAAGCACCATATTCCACATGTTCAAAATCAGCAGCATCGTCATAGCAGCCACCATCATCAGCATCATCGGGGCCCTCGTCGTCGTCATCACCATCATCACAATCCGCAAATGCATCCGCATCATCAGCAGCATCGTCGCCAGCATCACGAACATAGACATCATCAACATCATCGGCATCATCATCAGCCGCAGCATCGCCTGCATCGGCAAAACAGAACAACAATATCAGAAAGATGCGGCCGTAGTAACACACAACAAGCAAAGAACCACAAAAAAACAAACAAAAACGCAGCTGCCGCCTCGAAAACGAAAACATATGCATCAACGACAACAACAACAACAACAACATCAACAGCAACAGCAACAGCAACAACAACAGCAACGACAACGGCAACGACAACAACAAAAATCAACGTCCCACCATGCGCCACGCTTCCACATGCGACGCGCCTCCTTCTGGACACCACACCCCACCACGGAGGATTTGTCTGGCACGCGGGGCCCGATATTCCCTCGCCCAGATTTCCCGCCCAAAGAAGCATTGCCACCGCCTCTACTGAGGAACTTCGACATCCAAAGCTCGGACGGCACATCGCCATCGCAATCGCCTCGCGCACGCCCCGCATCTCGGAGGAGGAGAAAGAGGACGAGGAGGGGAGGGGAGATGAGGGAGAGGAAGAGGGAAAGGAGGAGGAGGAGGAGGGAGGAGGAAGGGGAAAAAGGAGGAGTTGTAGTAGCAGTACCTCCGGGGACGAGGTAGTTCTTACTCCTCGTTCGAACAGATACGCCACCATCCTGCGGCCTCGGCGCGTGACCCTGAACGGTCGCGCCCCCAGGCGTTGCCGCCCCCATGCTCGCATCCTCCACCTGCCCCTCCACACCCTTTCAAAGAATCCCTGAAGTCAACCCTTCGACCCTCGATCCTTGGAGCCCCTGGAAGTCATCCGTCTTCCTTTTTCGCCTCCTCCTCCTCCACATTATCTACGCTCTCCAAAAATAATGGTTGTTTAATTCGCCGGCCCAACGGGCCAGAGGCGTGCTAAAATCTCCGGTAACTACTTAACAATATTTCTAGTTCGCGCGCGCGGGGCGGCCCCTGGGGGCCCCCGGACGAAACATACCCCGGCCGATCCTCAGCAAGCTCCCGGCTGGGTCCCGGGCGATCCACAGGGGGGAGGCTATTTTTCGCCACCCCTCACGAGGATCGTGACCGCCGAGGGGGTGGCTGCAATCGACTACCCCCCTCCCGACCCAAGGGGCCCCCAAGAGCCCCCTAAGAGGCCCCAGGGAAGCCCAAGACGCCGCCAAGGAGCCCCAAGACGCCCCCAAGAAGCCCCCAAGAGGCCCCAAAGACGGCCCCAAGAGGCCCCAAATAGCGCTCCAGGGCCGGCGGAATCAGCGAAGCGATTAAATAATTCAGGTTCAACAGGGACTCTAGGAAGCCCCCCAGAGGCGATGCCGAAACGAAGGCCACAAAATTGAGTAAAAGGTGAGGAAGTATCAAACGGAAGCGACAAGGGAGAACGGAAGGGGAAGAGAGGAGGGAAAAGGAAGGAGGGAGGCAGGAGAAGGGAGGAGACAAGGGGGACGAAAAGGGAAAGGAGGAGGGAGGAGGAAAGAGGGACGGGAGAGGGAGGAGGGAGGAGGGAGAAGAGAGGAGGGAGTGGAGGGAGGAAGAATGGAGAGAGACAAGGGGAAGGAGGAGAGAGACGGAAGAGGAGGAATGAGGAGGGGAGGGTAGGAGGAGGGGGGAGGGAGGATGAGGGGAAGGGGGAGAGGAGGAGGAGGAGGAACGGAGGACGATGAGTGAGGAGGAGGAGAAGAAGGATAACGGGGGAGGTATGAGGGAGGGGGAAAGAGGGACGCAGAGGGAGGAGGGAGGAGGGAGAAAAGAAGGGTGGAATGGAAGGAATAGAAAGAGGAGGAAGGGGGATGATGGAGTAGGAGGAAGAGATGAGGAGGAGGAGGAGGAGGAGGAGGAGGACGAGGAGGAAGAGGGCGAGGAGGAAGAGGACGAGGAAAAGGAGAAAAGGGCGCCAGTCCAGCGTAAAACGGGAGGACGTCTCGGGTGGGAGCGCTGGTTTTGTCGGGACGGGGGCTGTCGGCGGCGAGCAAGAGCACACCCTTGAGTAAAAAAGGGAGGAACTCTCGAGCGGGAGCGTTGTTGTCGCTGGGGGACGGCGCCGATGAGAGAAAGAGTAGCGCGCCTGTCCAAGGTAAAACGGGAGGAAAACTCAAGCGGGAGCGCTGGTTTAGAACGAGCTTCATTTCCAATGAAAATGCACCCGGCGCCGCGGCGAGAGCGCCAGGGCGCCTGTAAGGGGTCCAACAATAATAATTGCTTAGTAATGAACATTCAACAACAACAACAACAACAACAACAACAACAACAACAACAACAACAACAACAACAACAACAACAACAACAACAACAACAATGACCAGCACGTGGGGACACACCGTTCTCACCAGTGCCAGGGTTTTCATAGGAGGCGGGCAATACCCCCACTTTGTGGGGGGGCCGGTTCAAGCTCTACCAATTTTCCAAACGACTCTTCGGCACCACCCACACCCAGCTTCCCGCCCTATGACGTTCGGACACTTCACTTCGTGGCATGCGGACGACCGTGGCTACTATTCAGGGCCCCGCGGCCGACGACGACGGCGTGCGCGCGCGAAGAAAAACGAATGTGTCCCGCATGGTATTATTTGACAGGGATGATGGCCCTGGCAGGTGCGCAACCGTTGTTGCAGAAGTTCGAAAAAGTTGCTCGCAAAAGCCCGTTTGACAGCAATGATGAAAAAGTGTCGGGTTTCCTACGAATCCGCAAGAGCGCGCGGGATGAAATGTTGACAATTTTTTTTTGAAAAACCATTGGTAATTTGATGTTTTTATGTTAAAATCGTTACGAAAACTTGAGTTTTGGAAGGATTTCGTCTTGCGCGCGCGAATGTCCACTTTACCTTATTTTTTGCAAGGGATTCTTGAAGTTTGGGTATGTTAGAACAAGAAATGTCCACTTTAGCTTGTTTTTTGCAAGGGAAAACCGATCGTAACAACACAACCGGATCTGGATGACATCGTTTTACCTGAGACTTCCTCACGAAAATGATGAAAATGAGGCTGCGGCCTAGGCGCGGCGGGGGGGCCATGCACCAGGGGTCCCAACAATAATTATTCTTTAGAAGTAATAATGTTCAACAACAACAACAACAACAACAACAACAACAACAACAACAACAACAACAACAACAACAATCATGTTCAGACAGTTCGCTCGTATCTGCTCGCGTGCCACTCATTACGTATCGGAGATGAGGGGGTGAGATCGAAATGGAATGGAGAGCCCCCCTACCGGGAAATCGGTTTCGGTTTCGTATTCGTGCGTGCCGTGCGTGCGGGCGAAGCGAAGCTGCGTGGGCGGGCGAGAAGAAAGTCTCCTCCGGCTGAGGCGCGGCCGGACCAAATATTTCCTTTCCGGGGGCCGGTGCCGCGCGGTGTCCCTCCCGCCGGTGTCCCGCCTCTGGCTGATACGCGGCCGGACCAAATGTTTCCTTTCCGGGGGCCAGTGCCGAGCGGTGTCCCGCCGGTGTCCCGCCAGTGCCCCGTCGGTGTCCCGCCGATGATGATGATAATGATGATGATGATGATGATGATGATGATGATGATGATGATGATGTCGATGCTGTTGATGATGATGATGATGATGATGATGATGATGATGATGGTGATGGTGATGGTGATGGTGATGGTGATGGTGGTGATGATGCTGGTGTCCCGATGATGGTGATGATGATGATGTTGACGATGCTGATGATGATGATAAAAATGGTGATGATGATGGCCATGGTGGTGATGATGATGGTGTCCCGATGATGATGATGATGCTGCTGCTGATGATGTTGATGATGCTCATGTTGCTGATGATGATGGCGTCCCGATACTGATGATGTTGATAATCCTGATGATGTTGATGATGAAATGACTCCTGATGATGATGATGATGGGGTTGATGATGATGCTGTTGATGATGATGGTGATGATGATGGTGTCCCGATGATGATGATGATGATGATGTTGATGGTGATGATGATGACGATGATGGTGTCCCGATGATGATGATGATGATGTTGATGATGAGGATGAGGTGATGATGATGATTTTGATGATGGTGGCCCGATGATGATGATGCTGATGTTGATGATGATGGTGTCCCGATGATGATGATGGTGATGATGATGATTATGGTGACGATGATGATGGTGTTACGGTGATGATGTTGATGATGATGATGATTTTGCTGATGATCATGTTGCCCCGATGATGATGATGATAATGATGTTGGTGATGTTGTTCCTGGTGATGGTGGGATGATGATGATGGTGGTGCTCCGATGATGAGGATGGTGTCCCGATGATAATGATGTTGATGATGCTGGTGACGATGATGGTGTCCCGATGATGCTGGTGGTGATGATGATGATGTTGATGATGATGGTGATAAGGTGTTGGTGATGATGGTGTCCCGCTGATGATGATGATGTTGATGACATTGGTGGCGATGGTGTTGATGATGATGCTGATGACAACATTGATTGCAAGATCGATTGTGATATCGATAGCAAGATCGATAGTGAGACCGACTGTGAGATCGATTGTGAGAGCGATAGTGAGATCGATAGTGAGATCGGTTGTGAGATCGATCGTCAAATCGATTGTGAGATCAATCGAATGAAATAGATCGAGTGAGATCGATTGTGAGATCGATCGAGTGATATCGATCGAGCGAGACCGATAGTGAGATTGATAGTGAGATCGGTAGTGAAACCGATCGAGTGAGACGTTGGTTCCTCCCCCCCGAACCTCCTTATCACCCGAAGGGTGGTCGTATAGGTATCCCAAACCCTCGAAACCCGCCCTCTTCGTCTTCGATCGTGCCCCCCTGGGAACGTGTACTTCTTGCAGCCCCTAAGGTAGGGCAAGACAGGACGGATGGAAGGATGAAACAAGGGGGAGGGAGGAGGATGGAGCACGAGAGAGAGAGAGTAGCAGGAGGGGGGCTGGAGCAGAAAACACGTGGCAGAACCAGAAGGGCAGATCGGGCGGGCAGACCCATAGCGGGCGGGTCAGGAAGGCGGGCCCAGGCGGCCAGTTGTCGAGCAGGCGGGTTGCTGAAGTGTGGGTCCTGCATGAATCGCAAGGACGGGTCGAGGCATAGCGCGATTCCTAAGTGAATCGTAGGGAGATCCACAGCGAGAGGGTGATTCCTAGGTGTCGAGGGCGCGGCGTCTGAATTAAATTGCGAGGATGTCCCACGCGAGAGCGCGACCTCCGCATAAGTTGCAAAGACGTCCCGCGCGAGAGTGCGATGCGGGTAAACTGTGAGGAAATATCAAGCGGGAGCCGCTGTTGTTGCAAACTGGGCGCCAAAAACATAGGTCTGAGACCCAAGGCGCTTTTTTCTCATAAAAACCGGGTGCGAGCCTCGGGAAGGGGGGTCGAGCGGGCGGGTCGCCGAAGCATCAATCTAACATGAATCGCAAGGAAGTTTCGAGTGAAAGTGCGATTACTAAAAACATCGTAAGGCCAAGGCGAGAGCGTGATTCCTGAGTGTGGAGGGCGCGGCACAACAATAAATTGCGAGAAAGTACCGAGCAAGAGCGCGATCCCGGTATACATTGTAAGACATTTCCCGCACGAGAACGCAAGTTTGAATACACTGTGAAGGAGTGCCAGGCGGGAACCGTTATTGTTGCACCTCGGAGCCAACAATGTACGCATTCTGAGCGAGAAGGCGTTCCCTGGGAAAAAATAATTGCGAGTCCTGGAGGGAGCACTGTAATTGAAAAATACAAGAATTGCAGCGATGGAGGGGATCAACAGCTGGGATGCTTGGGATATGATAACTCAACAACAACTACCTCATCCTCCTCCTCCTCCGCCTCCTCCTCCCTCTGCTCCTCCTCTTCCTCCTCCTCGTCCTCTTCCTCCTCCTCCTCCTCCTCCTCGTCATCATCATCAGCATCATCATCAGCATCCTCATCATCAGCATCATCACCATCATCATTACCATCATCATAATCATCATCATCAGCAGCATCATCATCATCACCATCATCATCACCATCAGCACCACCACCATCATCATCACGACCGTCGCCATCATCATCATCATCATCATCATCATCATCATCATCAGCATCATCAGCATCATGGTCATAATCGCCATCCTCAGCATTGCCAGCAAATTTAGCATAATCATCAGAAACAGCAGCCGCAGCATCATCAGAATCATCATCCTCATCAACAGCATCGTCAGCAGCATCATCATAATTCATATCATCATCAGTCATCATATATCAGCATCACCACCACCGCCACCACCACCATCATCATCAGCAGCAGCAGTATCATCATCATCATCACCATCATCATCACCACCATCATCAGCATCATCAGAATCGGCATCATCAGCAGCAGCACCGTCATCATCACCACCACCACCATCATCAGCATCATCATCAGCATCATCACCATCATCATCATCATCATCATCATCATCATCACCATCACCATCACCATCACCATCATCCATCATCACCACCACCACCATCACCACCATCACCACCACCATCATCATTGTCATCATCATGACCATCATCAGCGTCATCATCATCATCATCATCATCATCATCATCATCATCATAATCACCATCATCATCAGCATCATTCTCATCATCAGCATCATCCTAATCATCATCAAGCCTCTCCGAAGCCTGGGGACACGAAGTGTCACACGTGACGGCCTCCCGTGCCCCCTCCAACATTCGTCGCCCAGGATGCTGGGCTGG
>CAUYUJ010019409.1:0-7500 GCA_963575745.1 Prorocentrum cordatum
CGCGCGCAGCGACGAGGCGGAGAAAGTCAGCACACACACACACACACACACACACACACACACACACACACACACGCGCGCGCGCGCACATACACACAATTCCTCACAATCAGTGTGATCCTCATCCGCGTCGTCGTCGGTCCCATAGTAACCCTCATCCCCATCATCCTCATCACCCCCCTCCTCCTCGTCAGCATACGCATGATCACAACCGTCATCACCATCACCAGCATCATCACCCGCATCTTCACCATCGCATGCAGCATCAGCACCAGAATCACCATAGTCGTCATCTCCATCAGAAGCATGGCCCTGATCAATCTCGTCATCATCATCATCACCACCCTCATCATCAGCAAAATCATTCGCCTCATCATCATCAGCAGCAGCATCAGCATCATCATCATCAGCATCATCAGCATCAGTATCATCATCATCGCCAGATCATCATCAGCATCAGCATCAGCATCAGCATCAACATCATCATCAGCAGCAGCAGCATCATCATCAGCAGCAGCATCATCATCAACATCAGCATCTCAATCCCCATCCTCCTCCTCCTCATCCTCCTCCTCCTCCTCATCATCATCATCAGCAGCAGCAGCAGCATCATCATCAGTATCAGCATCAGCATCAACATCATCGGCGGCGGATCGTCCCTCCTTCCCGAGCCTGCCCGACGGGGCAAGCGGTCGGCGGGCGTCCTCCACTTCCGCTCGCGGTCGTCCAGCTCCACCCCCTGGCTCCTGGGACGGGCCCCAAACAGTGGGGGCGGGGGAGGCGAGGGAGCAGGAAGGGAAGGGAAGCGGGAGGGGAGGAGGTAGGGACAGGGGGGAGGGGAGGGGAGGGGGAGGAGGATGGGAGGGGAGCGGAGGGGAGGGAAGGGAAGAGGAGAGGAGGGGAGGGGAGGGGAGCAGGGGTGAGGTGAGGGGAGGGGAGGTGACGACGACCGCAACCACGACGACGACCATAACCACGACGACAATGGCCACGACGACGACGACGAAGCAACGACGACGACGACGACGACGACGACGACGACGGCAACGGAGACGGCGACGGCGACGGCGACGGCGACGGCGACGGCGGTGGCGACTGCGGCGACGGCGACGGCGACGGCGGCAACGACGACGACAATCCTTGCTGTTGTGAGCTATAACTACTTCCCGTAGGGAATTCTGCGTCTACGCAGCATTGCTACAACGCTGTCCTCCGCCTCGTCCTCCTCTCCTCCACGTCCTCCTCCCTCCTTCCTCTCTACCTTCCTCTCTATATTCCACGTCCCCTCGACGCCCTCAATCTCCGTGCTCTCCCCCCTCGTCCTCATCATGATGCACATGCTCCTGTGTGTCCCCCTTCCAGCCAGCCTTCCTATCGACTCGACCCCCCCCCATCTCTTGTCCCCTCTTCCCCCCCTGCCCCCTGCCCCCTCCTCCTCATCTCCCCCACCAGAAGCGACCGGCATCAAATTGAGAAAGTATCCCAGAGCGACCCTACCCAGGACTTGGAGCCCCGAGGGGAGCAATATTGGTAGTAACGATAAACGCCGTCCTCCTCCTTCTCCTCACCGTCGCAGTTGTAGCAGTAGCGGTAGTGGTAGTGGTAGTAGTAGTAGTAGTAGTAGTAGTAGTAGTAGTAGTAGTAGTAGTAGTAGTAGTAGTAGTAGTAGTAGTAGTCGTAGTAGTAGTAGTAGTAGTAGTAGTAGTAGTAGTAGTAGTAGTAGTAGTAGTAGTAGTAGTAGTAGTGGTGGTGGTGGTGGTAGTAGTAGTAGTAGTAGTCGCAGTAGTAGTAGTAGTAGTAGTAGTAGTAGTAGTAGTAGTAGTAGTAGTAGTAGTAGTAGTAGTAGTAATAGTAGTAGTAGCGGTAGTAGTAGTAGTAGAAGTAGTAGTAGTAGTAGTAGTAGTAGTAGTAGAAGTAGTAGTAGCAGTAGTAGTAGCAGTAGTAGTAGTAATAGTACAGCTGAATACCTACATCTACGTCTAGACATACATCCACATCAACACCCACAGCTACATCTACATGTACACATGAATGTGCTATGCTGCGCTATGCTGCGCTGTGCTATGCTATGCTATGCTATGCTATGATATGCTATGCTATGCTATGCTATGCTACGCGCTATGCTGCGCTACGCTGCGCTATGCGCTATGCTGCGCCATGCTATGCTATGATATGCTATGTTATGCTATGCTAGGCTAGGCTATGCTATGCTATGCTGCGCTGTGCTATGCTAAGCTAAGCTAAGCTATGCTATGCTATGCTGCGCTATGCTATGCTATGCTATGCTATGCTATGATATGCTATGCTGCGCTATGCTATGCTGCACTGTGATATGATATGAGATGATATGAGATGCTATGCGATGCTATGCTATGCTATGATAATGCGAATGCTAATGCTAATGCTAATGCTGCGCTGCGCTAAGCTAAGCTGAGCTAAGCTAAGCTAAGCTAAGCTAGGCTAGGCTAGGCTTAGCTAAGCTAAGCTAAGCTAAGCTAAGCTAGGCTAGGCTAGGCTAAGCTAAGATAAGCTAAGCTAAGCTAGGCTAAGCTAAGATGAGATAAGCAAAGCTAAGCTAAGGGGGCGCAACTGGGGGAACCGCGGGGCGGATCCTGGGGGAACCGCCCGGGGCGGGGTCCACTGCCCGGCCCTTTAAGCCCACAGGGTAAGAACCCTTCTAGGCAGAGCCCAGGTAGGGAATCAGATCGGATCGGAACGTGTGTCAAATCAGGCCGCCTCGTCACGCAGCCAGAACGAGATCGGATCGACCACGGCAGGATGCACAGCGGCGCCATGCAAGCATCGGGCCGCATCGGATCGCCGGAATCACAGAGTCGAGCCGGATGGGACGGGCAAACAGATGGGATCGAAATGGGCTCTGCCCGCCCTTTCCACTCCACCCGCTCCTCTCCCTCTTCCTCGCTCATCATCCCCGCCTCTCCTCCTCCAAGCCTTGCGCCGCCGCTGGGGGCTCCGCAGGGTCTGGCGGATGTTGTCGGCCTGGGCCCAATCCTGTGCAGCAGGGGGAGGAGGAGGCGGAGGAGGAGGAGGAGGAGGGAAAGGAGGATGAGGAGGACCCGTGTAAACCCAAGACTCATCAACGATGTTGGGATACACCCTGCCTCCAAACTCCCTCTTCACAGGCCCTTTACAAATATTCATTTTCTCTGAGTGACGTGCCCCCTTGGGAGACAACCGTGTGAAAATCCTGAAACTTGCAAAAACACCATTCTCAGGACTTCAACTCCATGAGGCGACCTGACCGTTGCGGCTTGAAGATCCTGCATCGTGCCAGAGCATTCCTGGGATTTCAACACCGCGTAGAACGTAACTGCTGCGCCCTGACAACCCTGAATCGTTTGAAAACACGATTTCTGGAAAGTTAAAAATGAGAATCGGCGAAACTCCTGCAATTGTTAAAAACGAATGTGCGCGGCGCTAAGGCGAGAACCACATTTTGAAAACGAACCGCCCTCAATCCGTGAAAATCTTGCGATGCTTTAACACGAGTGTGCAGTGTGCGCGGCGCTCAGGCGAAAACCACATTTTGAAAGCCACACGCCCTCAACCCGTGAAGCTCTTGCAAATGTTTGAGGCGAGTGTGCGCGGCGCTAAAGCGAGAACCACATGTTCGAAACCACCCACCCTCAACCCGTGAAACTCTTACAACGAGTGTGCGCGGCGCTACAGCGAGAGCCACATGTTGAAACCCACACGCCCTCAATCCACGAAACTCTTGCATGTTTAAACACGAATGCGCGCAACGCTAAGGCAAGAGCGAAATTCTGGAAGCGACCCGCTCTTCATCTGTGGAACTGTTGCCAATTTCGAAGCTTCAGGGCCCATGAATGGTAAAGAAGTCTCAGGCGAATCGCCCGGCAGAGGAGCAAGACGAGGAGGAGGAGGAGGAGGAAGAGGAGGAGGAGGAGGAGGAGGAGCGGAGGAGCAGGAGGAGGAGCAGGAGGAGGAGCAGGAGGAGGAGGAGCAGGAGGAGGAGGAGCAGGAGGAGGAGGAGGCACAGCAGGAGCAGGTACAGGAGGAGGGAACGAGGAGGACGGAGAGAGGGAGGAGTAGGTCCAGAGCACCGACCTGCACGGGGGCGACGCCGAGGAAGAGCACGAGAACGAGGGGGAGGAGCACGACAGGGGGGACGAGGGAGGGCCAGGGCGACAAGGCTCAGGTGAGCGGTTTCCCCCGGGGCCGTAGGCGACCCGAGGAGGGGAGGGCGAGGAGGAGGAGGGCGAGGAGGAGGAGGAGAAGGAGGAGGAGGAGGAGGAGAAGGATGGGGAGGAGGAGGAGAAGGAGGAGGAGCAGGAGGAGGACGGGTCGCCTAAGCCCTTCGGAGAAACCCTCCAGGCTCAGGCGAGCTTCGGGCAGATGCTGACGTCAGCGGATGTCCAGGCCGGCAGCTGCTCGGGCGTTCCATTCCCCTGGACCCCCTGGCCCCTGGCTGAGGGGAAACCATAGGGGGGGGGCTGGCATAGGGGGAGAAACATCAACCTGGAATCGGCGACACATCGCCGATAGATCGGCGATAGGCCTCCGATAGTGGATCCGCACGCTCCTGGGCAGGCTGGGGCTATCGGGCCCCCATCGGCGATCAATGGTCGATGCATCCCCCCCTATGCGTACCCCTCTGGTTGCCCCTGACTGGCCCCGATGGGGTCGGAGTAGATGTGGTCGGAGGATCGCGCCGCATCGCCGATGCATCGGCGCTGCATCGGCGATGTCGGCGATGCATCGGCGACGTCGACGTGAAGCAGATCGGGCTCCGCATCGAGCTGCATCGGCGATGCATCGGCGATGCGGCGCGAGCCTCCGACCCCACCTGCTCCGACCCCACATCTAAGGGGCCTTGGTGGCCCCAAGGGCCCACGCGCGAGCCGCGGGAGGGCCGGCCAGACCGTTCCGTCACGCCGTGAGCTCTCCCCGCAGGCGGCCCGGGGATGATCGCGAGCACCGCTGCGCTTTGTCTTCGGGGGGGGCCACGTCGAGTCCACGCCGCACGCCGAAGCCGCGTCGAGCCAGCGTCGAACGCGCGTCGGATTCAAGAAGAGACGGCCATTTGAAGAACAGGCAAGGTGCCCCGACTACAGTGGAGACCGGTCCACAAGAAGCCTTCCACAAGAAGCCCAACCCTGAGACACCAGGGCGTCCCTTGATTTTCGGCGTGGGAGCGTCACGCTTTCCATCGTAAGACCATCGGAACCCAAGAAACCCAGGGCACCCTGGAGGCAGGCAGGATGTTTCTTGGCATGGGTCTCCACTGCATGCTGCGTGCGCAGGGGGGTCGGACGGAATGGGGGGGGGAGGCTAGCGAATCAGCTGCCTGCGGCTGGCTTCCCGACGCCTCCGCGCGCAGGGAGCGGCCATGCATCGGGAAGCGCGGTGGCGAAGGCAGCTGCATGCGCCAGGAATCGCAATCCTTTTTGTTCGCAATACCTCACTTTCGCCCAGGGATCGACCTAAACGGTGCTTTTCGTTGTCGTGTTGTGTTCGTTCTCCCTCGTGTTGCCGGCCTTGCTGCAAACGAAATCGAAACGAAGAAGCCCACGGAATCGCCAAAACACCGATTAGGTCGACCCCTGCGTTCGTCTATCCCGAGAGCACGCTCGGATCCAGATGTCCCTAAGAGTCGAGGGCAAACCACCTGCACTAGCATATACTTATGGAGGTCCTCGCGGATGTTTTGGGTCGGCGGTGGACCCCGCCCAACACACATTACGCGTCGTACGGGGAGCGCGGCGGAGGGTGTCGGGAAGGGAAGCCAACCGCCGACCCAAAAAAACTACGCCGACCTCCGAACTATATGCTTACGCCGTTCTACGGTTTCAGACAGAGGCCGCAAGGTGGCCTAAAGACGGCCCCAGGATTCCGAGGATGGAGGAGGAGGCAGAGGAGGAGGGGGAAAGGAGGGGAGGGAAGGCGGAAAGAGGAGGACGGGGGAGGAGGAGAGGAAACAGGACAGGAGGGGGATGTGGACTTGCTCGACAACAGGTGGCTCGTGGGTGCCAGCTGTGGAGCCACGCGCTGGTTACCCACCCGTAGTAACACGGCGGGTGGTAGGCCCCATCACGGGATCGGGGGGATTCCCTAGAGGCATCCTATATGGGGTCCGAATAGATGCAGTCGAAGGATCGCGCCGCATCGCCAATGCATCGCTGATGTATCGGCGATGTATCGGCAACACCGGCCTATCCCCGAGGCCGCTGCTTCGGTGGAGCTCCTTGTGGGGCCAGGGCCGAGATCCTCGAGAGAGGTGTGCCGAAATGAAGCTTCGTTGAGGCTCCCTGTGGGGCCAGGGCCACGATCCTCAAGAGGGGTGTGCCGAAATGTTGTTTCGGTGGAGCTCCCTGTGGGGCCAGGGCCACGATCCTCGAGAGGTGTGTTCCGAAATGAAGCTTCGGTGGAGCTCCCTGTGGGGCCAGGGCCACGATCCTCGAGAGGGGTGTGCCGAAGAATCTTCGGTGGAGCTCCCTGCGGAGCCATGGCCGCGATCCTCGATAGGGGTGTGCCGAAATGAAGCTTCGGTGGAGCTCCTTGTGGGGCCAGGGCCGAGATCCTCGAGAGAGGTGTGCCGAAATGAAGCGTCGTTGAGGCTCCCTGTGGGGCCAGGGCCACGATGCTCGAAAGAGGTGTGCCGAAATGAAGCTTTGGTGGAGCTCCCTGTGGGGCCAAGGCCACGATCCTCGAGAGGGGTGTGCCGAAATGAGGCATCGGTGGAGCTCCCTGTGGGGCCAGGTCCACGATCCTCGAGAGGGGTGTGCCGAAATCGGGCTTCGGTCCAGCTCCCTGTGGGTCCAGGGCCACGATCCTCGATAGATGCGTGCTAGAATGGAGCTTCGGAGGAGCTCCCTGTGGCGCCAGGGCCACGATCCTCGAGAGGGGTGTGCCGAAATGAAGCTTCGGTGGAGCTACATGTCGGACCACGGCCGCGATCCTCGAGAGAGGTGCTCCGAAATGTAGTTTCGGTTAAGCTCCCTGTGGGCAGGGCCATGATCCTCGAGAGGGGTGTACCGAAATAAAGCTGCGGTGGAGCTCCCTGTGGGGCCAGGGCCGAGATCCTCAGGAGGGGTGTGCCGAAATGAAGCTTGGGACGAGCTCACTGTGGGGCCAGGGCCATGATCCTCCAGAGAGTGTACCGAAAAGAAGCGTCGGTCCAGCTCCCTGTGGGGCCAGGGCCACGAGAGGGATGTGCCGAAATGAATCTTCGGTGGGGTTCCCTGCGAAGCCAGGGCCGCGATCCTCGATAGGAGTGTGCCGAAATGAAGCTCCGGTGGAGCGCCCTGTAGGGCCAAAGCAACAATCCCGTGGGGAGGTCCACCGAAATGAAGCTTCGGTGGGCCTCCGTAAGGGATTGTTGCTGGTTGCTGGTTGCTGGGGGGGGGCCCGGGGCCCCAACCTCCGTTTGTTCAACAACAACAACAACAACAACAACAACAACAACAACAACAACAACAACAACAACAACAACAACAACAACAACAACAACAACAACAA
>CAUYUJ010019409.1:12500-70000 GCA_963575745.1 Prorocentrum cordatum
ATCAACCTCATGCTGTACTCCAGAGTTCGGGTACAGCATCGTGACGAGTAAAGCGCGCTCTCAACCTGCAGAACAAGAAGCTCACCAGAAGGGAACATACGAAGAGAAGGAAGACACGGAGCAGGTAAAAGGAAGTAGACAGAACAGCGGCGGCTACCTAAACAGTGGCGGCCGAAGGCCCAACATTGCAGGAAAATGCTACCGCGCAGCCCCTGAAGGAGGGAAAGAGGGAGCTGCGGCAGCGTGTTTCCCCTTGCTGTCGCAGTGTGTTGGTGGCTGGATCCAGCGGTATATTGAACGTGGACTGTCGGAGGTGACTCAGCCTGACCGCTTGTCTATCCAACTTTTGCGGCATCCCTCTATTGTATATCTATGCCGCGCTGCTCTGTTGCAGTTTGGGCGTCGGTTTGTTTGTGCCTAAATCTGTACGTCATACAGCTGCGCACTGATGACCCGTTCACGGTCCGTTTCCCGTTGCCCGTCGCGTGCCCCTTCGGCATGCCGCGCTATATTTAGATGACAGGAGAAGCAGCTGGTCGCGGCCATGGCAACATGGGAGACTGCTTCGCCAAAGAGTAAGGGAAATGGACTGCATAAATCAGCGTCGGACAGGCACCCTTCAATCATGACGTGATCCTTCCTGCTGGCACTCGTCCCGAGGGCAGGCGTCGATTCCAAGACCTTCACAGTAATACACAACGGACACCATTATTCAGGGGAGAAAGGAGGAGAGAAAACAAAAGTAAGGAAGAGCGAAGAAGAGATACTGAGAGAGAGAGAGAGAGAAAGAGAGAGAGAGACCTGACTGACACATAGACAAGCCAGATAAGCTCGAATCATCACGTCTCTCATCACAAGCGTACACACGTATCCGCCACCGTGCCCCCTGGCAAGTTGAGGCGTGGTAGAATGCCAAGTGCTCTCTGGCAGGATTTCTGTGCACTCCCCCTCTACCAGCGCTTCCCTGCGTGCACCGCCCCCCAGCCGCCCTCCCAAGACTTCCTCGGCTGCCAGACGGCTCCCTGGCACTCTCCGAGGCGACCAAAATGCCTAAGACGGCTTCCAAGACGGCACAGGGAAGCTGCCAAGAACGCCAAGATGGACCAAAATGCCTCCGTGATGGCCCATGATGGCCCCAGAATGGCCTCAAAACTGTCCAAGAGGCTCTCAAGACGGCCCAACGAGGGCTCTAAGAGAAGCTGCCGCAGGGCCAAAACAAGGTATTAAAAATCATTGATTGTGGTCAGGGCACCTGTTTCGCAACCTCACAGCTTCGGGCTTCCGGTGAGCGACGGCCCAAGAAGCACACAAGATCCACAGTCTGCTGAGCTCCACGCGGCGACAGTCGAGGTATGGGCCCAGTAGGCACAGGGGATGCACCGCCTTCATTGACTACCTACCAGACCACCCCAACCCAACCCGAAGACCCGAACTTGACCCAAATTTCGGGTCGGGAGGGGTACGGGTTCCATGTGTTTTTTCAATGTTCCCCGAGCCCCCCCTCTGGAAATGGAGGGCAAATTGAGGCCTTCGGGTTGGGTTGGGGTGGTTTAGTGGGTGGTGCTTCATGGCATCCACCGTCGACTGCCTTGCAGCCACCGTTGCTCCCGTCGCCCTTGCCACCTCCCTTGTAGCCGCCCTTGACGCCACAGGCGATGAACCGAGGGCCTCTATCCGCGATGGTAAAGGACCCTGGCAGTACCAGCGACCCTGGGGCTGCAATGACACCAGACGGTGGGGCGAACTGCGGGACGTCGAGAGGAGCACCAGCAGCATAGTTGCTCCCATCGTACTTAAGGACCACATCCCAGAAATAATTTCGAGCACCCGGAAAGGTGTCGAAAGACTATCAAAACAGTGTCGAAACAGTGTTGGGCGAGTGTCCCCCAGGGCCCAGCACCGGAAAACCCCCGAGTTTCGGTATTTGTTCCCTACCTAGGCTCTGCCTAGAGGGTTCTTACTCTCTTTCTAAAAGGGGCCGGGCAGTGCACACCGCCCCGGGCGGTTCCCCCAGTATCCGCCCCGCGGTTCCCCCAGTTACGTCCCCTTAGCTTAGCGTTGCTTATCTCATCTTAGCTTAGCTTATTTCATCTTAACTTAGCTTCATATTAGCGCAGGTTTATCTTAGCTTAGCTTACCTTCATCTTAGCTTCGCTGAGCTTGAGCATAGCAGAGCACAGCATAGCATAGCATAGCATAGCGTAGCATAGCATAGCGCAGCAGAGCATATCGGAGCATAGCCCAGCATAGCATAGCATAGCGCCGCATAGCATAGCATAGCATAGCATAGCATAGCGCAGCACTGAATAGCATAGTATAGCATAGCATAGACTGTCGCAGCTTAACATAGCATAGCATAGCACAGCTTAGCATAGCACAGCGCAGCATGACATAGCATAGCTTAGTATAGCATAGCATAGCATAGCATAGCGCAGCATAGCATAGCATAGCATAGCATAACATAGCGCAGCATAGCATGGCATGGCATAGCATAGCATAGCATAGCATAGCAACGAATGCTGCCTTCCTAGGGGCTCCAACTTCTAGGTAGGGTCGCACTGGGCTAATTTGGTGCTTGAAATTCTTTCTGGTGGCCAAGGCTACAGTAGGCTGGAACATCATAACGCCAGCAGCATAGTTGCTTCGAGCAAGACCTTCACCGCAACGCTCACTAAATAACTTTAGAGCCATCGCCTTGCTGCAGCCGCACTCGAGGCACATGATGGTCGGACTGGTCCGGTCGCCGCCGTCATGCTTGTGAGGCCACCAAGCACCGCGATGCTGTCCATCCCATGCCCATGAACCAAACCTGATATCGTACGCGCCAGCAGAGCAGCGTCACGGCCAGCCTGATGCAGACAAGTCATGGCCGGCGCGCGAGGGGGCCACACGGAGTCAACGGCAAGAAGACGGGCGCCCTGGCCTGTGGATCGCAAACGCAGATGCCGTGTCGAAATGAACGCTTGCAAGAGCGCACGGAAAGCTGGGCCCCGACACAGCCGATGTGGAGGAGAAGGCAACCGGATATGGGATTGAATGCCATCAGCATAAGCGTCAGGAGGAGGAGCAAGATGAGCAAGAGCAGAGGAAGGGGAGGAATGGAGCAAGAGGATCAAAGGAAAAGGATGTGGAGGAGAGGGAGGCGAGGGACGAGGAGGAGGAGCAGGAGAAGAAAGAGGAGCAGGAGGAGGAGAGAGAGGGAGGAGGAGGAGGACATGATTAAACTCAGAATGCAATACCCATGGTGCAATTCGCCCACCCGTCCCAGGTTCCCTACTCAAGAGCCCCTTCAATAATCTCGTTACACTGCGGAAAGGGCCCCTTTGAAAGACGAGCGCCCCATGGTCTCGCAGCTATGGCGAGAGACCCGCTTTGCAAAGGAGCTGTCATGCTAGCTGCAAGGACGGCGGCGAGGCAGGCTCAGAAGTGCACAGAGGTGTCAAGTGAGAGCCCCGAGCTGAAAAAGAGCCGCCCTCCATCCGCGCAGCTGCTGCACAATGTCAGACGCATGATCACGACTCAAACGAGAATCAGACATTATTGCAGAGTTGCCGCCTTCAGCCGCGTGACGGCTGGCAAAGTCAATTGGGAAAACGGCCACCCCTCCATCGGCACTTACTGCTGGCAACTTTTCCGACCAAGCGAAAGCCACGACTTGCAAACGACCCCCCTCCGTCCGTCTAACTGTAGGGGATTTCCGGCTTCCGGACCGCTGACGGGAAGCAAGTCGCAGGCGAAACGTCTGGCCCGCCCTACCGACACGCCTCGTGGCCAGGCCAGGGGGAGGATGAGGACGGCGAGCAAGACTGGAGGCGGCCGGGGGGCCTGAACTGGCTGGGATCCCGATAAACTGTCAGCTCAGGAGGGGGGGGGCCCCTCCCCTTCCTGAACTGAAAGATCTCTCAGGACGGGGGGGGTCTGAACTAAAAGATCTGTCAGGAGGGTTGGGGGGGATTGGCCTTCTGACTACCTACCAGACCACCCCAACCCAACCCAAAAACTCAAATTTCGGGTTGGGGGGGTACGGGCTTCGTGTGTGTTTTTGCCGTGTTCCCCGGCCCACCCCCAGGGCAAACTGAGGCCTTCGGGTTGGGTCGGGGGCGAAAAAAAACTCCTCGAACCCAAACGCTCGAGCCCCTTCGCCCCCTTTCTGCTCGACGGAACCACTGCTGGGCCACCTCAGACCCCCCGCCGGCTCCTAGAGGAGTGGGGAGAGCAGGGGCGGGCGGGCCGACAACCCCACCTTTCCGCGGTGGGCGGCCCCACGCACGCCCGCGCGCACCAGCAGTGCGCACCCACCTCGGGCCTGTGCAACCGACAAGGCCAAGTCATCTGTGAAGGGGCCCTGGGACACACAAATTCGCCGGCCCAACGGGCCAGGGCGTGCTAAGATCTCTGGTAACTGGTTAACAGTATTAACAGTATTTCTAGTTCGCGCGCGCGGGGCGGCCCCTGGGGGTCCCCCGGCGAAAAGTACCCCGACCGACGCCCGACCAAGTCTACTCAGAGATGGTTTTCCTTCTGGGTGCGGCCTCTCAGGCTCCCCAGAGCGCGCTCAGAGTGCCCCAAGAGGCCCCCAAGACTGCCCAAGAGGCCCCCGAGACGCCCAAAGAGCGCTCGAAGACGCCGAAGATGACCCCAAGACGGCCCAAAAGGCCCCCAAGACAGCCCAAGAGGCCTCCAAGACGCCCCAAGAGCCTTCCAAGAGGCCTCCGAAGAGAGCCCCAAGAGGCCAAAATCGTTGATTTTCATTGGTTTTTTCGATGTTTTTTGTGTTCTGGCTTTTTCGGCTTCCGGACGCTCCAAGACGGCCCAAGAGGCCCCCAAGACCGCTCCAAGACGGCCCACGAAGCTCCCAAGACGGCGCCGAAACGACCCAAGAGAGCCCTCAAGACGGCCCAAGTGCCGCCCAAGACGGACCAAGAGGCCCCAAGACGGGCCCAAGAGGGACTCAGGAGGGATACCGAGAACTCAAAAATGGAGCCCTCCGTCCCAGAAGGCGCCCAGGAGGTCCCAAAGAGGCCCCAAGAGGCCTCCAAGAGGCCCCAAGATGTCGCCAAGAGGCCCCAGGAGACTCCCAGGAGGCCCAAAAGAAGCCCCAGAAGGCTTCAAACATGTCTCCCAGGCGCCCCCGAACGGCCTCTCAACAGACCCCAAGAGGCCCCCCAAAGAAGCATCTTGACGACGACTCTATTTCGCCCCATCGAGAGACGACCCCCAGGGAACTGCTTCACCATCAAAACTCCCCACGCAACGCGTCCGAACGACACCCGCCCCCAAGAGCGCAACATGGGCAACGAACACACAGACAAAAACCAGCGATGCCATATCACGGGCCGGCGGAATGAGCGAAGCGATTCAATAAATACACACAAATAAAAATATTCCCTATATTTTCCAATATTTTCTGGGTTTTTGTCTTCCCCCCCACTTCCCATATTTTCCTATATTTTCTGGGGAATCGCCGATTAATTGTGTCTGTGTGTTTCTTCCCTCTTGAATCTGGGGGGAAGGGGGGGGGCCGTGCGAGGCGGGGATGTATCCAGGTCCATCGCCTGGGAACCGACGTCCGGGTGCCCCAGCGGGCGGTGGATGGGGATGTCTGGTTGGCCCGAACGCAATCATCGTGCGAACATCAGGGACGCATAAGGCGGAACAGAGGGGCGTTTCGTTCGGTCACGGCGGGACTAGGCCAGGAAACAGCTTCCACGACATACATCTAAGGAACGGCCCGAAAACCAGAGCCCCTCCCTCCTGAGCCCAAACTGGTTGTTTTCAGCGTCTTGACTGCATATTGATATTCAATCTCCACCGCCTGTGGAGGTCCGCGAAGATCGATCCCCCAGGTGGTGGTTATATAGAACTCCCCGCCTGGGAGGGCGGACCCGATCTAGCCTGGGCCATCGCAGGACCCTTACAAGCAGCTTCGAGGAAGAGGAGGAGGAGGAGGACGGGGAGCACGTGAGCGACGATCAAGAACGGGTCTTGCGCAAGATGGCATAGCGACCCTCCGCGGCGGCTTACGCGGATCGCCAGCGCGGCATGCTACATTGGAGACGAGGGCGCTTACGCGCGACCTTACGCGGGCAGCTTACGCGCCAACGTCGGCACAAACGAACCCGTTTCCTGGCATCGCTCCAGTGGGGAAACCAGAAGGTACCGATACCGCTACTCCCCGGACCTCTCCCGGGGTGCGCTCTGACCGGAACTTCGCGGCGAATCCAGCGGGGGCGACGAGGGCCTCCCAGGAGGCCCAGAAAGAGGAAAACGGGGGAGGGAAGGGCACAGTGCTGTCGGTACCTTCTGTTCTCTCCTCTGAGCAAGACCAGTTCGGGCATGTCCTCTTACAGGCACAGGCGGATTTGGGACGAAACATAAAGAAGTAGCAACCAAGGAATCCGAAGATGATAGAACACCCGTCCCCAGAACATGCTCTGACTGTTTTTGGCGCATCCCTCCTGCACACGAAGTGACACGCCCGACCTGAGTCGGGAGCGGCCAAGAGGGGGGTGTCCAAGAGGGGGGGGTGCAAATCATGACCGGCGGCACGTGCGCGGCCCAGCGGGGGGGCCTGGGACGCAATAAAATAAGAAGAGGCGCCATGAAATCTGAGGAAAAATCATGGCCCCCGCCATGAAATCCACCCCCCCCTAGTCATCACCCCCCTCTTTTCCGCCCCCGACCTGAGGAGCTGGAGCAGCAGCAGCAGCAGCGCAGCGGCCTCTAGCAGCCGCGCGGCGCGCGGCACCGCCTCAGCGCGGGCAGAGGGGCCGCCGCTCCCGGGCGCGGGCAGGCCGCGCGCGCGGGGTCACCTCGGGGGGGGAGGCGGGGCGGCCGAGCCCGGCGGGGCGGCCGAGGGGGGAGAAGGAGGAGGAGGGGGAGGAGGAGGAGGGGGAGGAGGAGGAGGAGGAGGAGGAGGAGGGGGAGGAGGAGGGGGAGGAGGAGGGGGAGGGAGGGGGAGGAGGAGGGGGAGGAGGAGAAGGGGAGGAGGAGGAGGGGCCCTGCGCGCGGGCCGCCCGCTGGAGGGGGAAGGCCACTGGACGCGTCCAGTCTCGGGGGAGAGACGCAGGAGAGGCGGAAGGGGACGGTCTATCCCAGGCCTGCTCGCGTCGCAAAAAAAAAATCCGGACGGCAAGCGTTCCACTATTTTCGAACCTCGGGGGCCCACGCCGACGTCGACGATGCGCCGCCGACGTCGCGGTGCATGGACGATGCATCGGCGATGCCGCCCCAGACAAGATCGCGTCGTGCAAAAATCAGGACTGGAAGTTCTTGGCCAATTTCGGCCTCAGGGGGCCCTCGCCGGGCCCCGGGGCCGCCAAAAAACGGCTCGGGAGGAAAACCCGGTCCCAGGGGAAGGGTCGGGACTTCCAGGGGCGCCGCCCCGACAAGGGGCCCCTGAGAGCCTGGCGTCGCAATGTCTTCGCAACAGGGGTGTTCGCTCCGTTTCGGGCCCCGAGACCCTCACGGGTCGATTCGGCTCGACAAATGGTGCAGAAAGATGCGGCTCCGGCTCTCTGGGCGTGATTTTTGCGGTGTTGTCATTTTGTCTGCAACGTCGGATCTCAGGGGAGGGGCAGAAGGTGACTGCCTTACCAGACCACCCCAACCCAACCCGAAGACCCAAATTTCGCTCGAATTCCGGGTTGGGGGGGGGGGGACGGGCTTCAGATGTGTTTCTGCAATGCCCCCCCCCCCCACACACACTGGAAATGGAGGGCAGATCGGGGCCCTTTGGGTTGGGTCGGGGTGGGTTGGTGGGCGGCGAGGAGGGGAAGGGCACGGCGGCGGCACCAGGCTCTGGCGATGCCGCGGGCGGGAAGCAGCTCCACATCCGCGGCCTCGCGGGCCGAGCCTCTGGGCCGCGACCCCGTGGGCACGGGGCGTGGTTTCGCGGATGCCCCGCGCGGAACACTGCCGTGCGACCGCGTCTCCACGAATCGCGCGCCCCAGGATCCCGAGCGAGGGAGTGGAACCGGGTACGGTCGGCGGTCGTGATGATCTACGGGGGACCGCCTTTCTGCAGCGTGCCGTTTGTCCGTTTGTCAGCGCACTGGCCTACGTTCCCTGGAAAGCTATAAGGACGAGGAGTCGTACTCAACGGTTTCAACTGTCGCTTGGGCCTACTGGAGGCGATCAGCCAGCGGTCCGCCACGCCAAAAGAAATGATTATCCAAGTGTTACTTCCAGTTAGATGCACCAGAAGCCAACTGAGGTCTATACCACACCACGCATTAAATACAAGCTGAATATATCAGTTTCCCACCGCCACGGGCACAAACAATTGGGTGCCCCTGCAAGCCAGTCTTGGCCCGGGCACACAGGCAAACCAGCGAAGAGACGAAGTGCCCTTCCACAACATTACGTTCAATGGTACGCGGTCTGGTTTTTGGAGCCCTTGGCGCACCAGTTTCCCGGCCCATTTGTACTGCTGTTTTCTCCAGGCTCGCACCAGCGATTCCACGCTGTACTGCTTCGTTATACGTTCGCAGCGGTGCATGTACTGAGCCAAGGCCTCGTGCCGAAGAGATGGGGTGCGAAGAATGTGCCGCACCATGCTAGGTTGCACACCATACATAAGCCTCGCTCCTGGCGCACGGGATAGGAAGAGAAAGCGGAAGGAGAGGCCTCTTTTGCACGCCCTGCGCTCCCCCCTCCTGCTCCTCCACCTCTTCCTCCTCCTCCTCCTCCTCCCCCTCCTCCTCATCCTTCTCCTCCTCCTCCTTCTCCTCCACCTCCTCCTCCTAAATACATAAATCCGCCTGTCCGGCGTGTGAGTTTCAGACAGCGTGGGCTTGAGCTCGCTCAAGCTTCGCTCTGGCAAGGGAGGGGGTCTGCCGACGGGCACCCCCGTGAACCCCGACGGAACCCCCAGGAACCCCTGGGAACCCCCCAGAACCCACGCCTGCAAAGACACGCATCCCAGGATCCTGGGGTCTCGGGGTTCCGCGGACTCGGGGGACCGGGGACAGGGGACGATCGGGGACCGAGGACCAGCCCGCGATGTCGGTCAGGAGGTGGTGAAGGAGATCCTCAGGGATGGGGTCGAAGGGGCGGGCTGGTGGGAAGGGGGTGGGGGGCACCAAGGTGCGGGCTCTCTGCTGCAGTTGAACACAAACCATGTCGAGGGCTAGGTTCACGTTCATTGGGCGTACTGGGCCAGGTTGGCATGTGCCAGGGACCGGGAGCAAGAACCAAAAACCGGGGACCGGGAACTGGGGACCGCGAACTCAGGACCGGGCACTGGGGACCGAGGCACTGGGGGCCAGAGGCCAGGGGCCAAAGGCTGGGGATCCCAAGGGCCCGGGACCAGGGACCGGGAACCTGCAGGGGCCAAACACCAGAGAACATGGAGACCGGGAATGGGGACCCGGGACCGGGCACCGGGCACCAGGGACCGGAGACCAGGATCCAGGGATCCCTGGAACCGTGCCATGGGGACCATGGGACCGGGCACCGGGCACCAGAGACCGGGACCAGGCTGGCCGCAAATACGGACTGGGGAACGGGGAGCAGTCACTGGGGACCGGGGAGCGGGGAGCGGAGACTGGGGAGCGGGGACCAGGGACGGGGGCTGGGGACCAGGGCCCGACGACGACGGCCAGACCTCCTCGTTTTTATCGTTGTCGTCACCGTCGTCGTCGTCGTCGTCGTCGTCGTCGTCGTCGTCGTCGTCGGCCCTCGCCCTCGACCATTGCTCACTGGCCATCCATTATCGTCGGCATAGTTGTCCGCCCATTCTCGTCGTCATCGCTCATTCGCAAAAGCCTCTGGAGCGCCCTGGGTCGACGTACATACAGACAGACAGACAGACAGACAGACAAGACAGACAGACAGACAGACAGACAGACAGACAGACATACATACAGACAGGCAGACAGCCAGACAGACATACATACATACATAATTGTATGCATGCATACATCCATCCATACATGCATAGGTACATACATCCATACATACAATTATACATACGTACATGTATACATTCAGATATAGATCCGTACATACATACATACATACATACATACATACATACATACATACATACATACATGCATGCATGCATGCATGCATGCATGCATGCATATGTACATACATACACGCAAGCATGCATACATACATACATGACCTTCCTACGTACCTGCCAACATACCAACCTACCTACCGACATATCTACATGCATGCGTACATGCATACATGCATGCATACACGCAGACATGTATGCATACATGTCATATATACTTGTATACATACATGTATGCATGCATACATACATCCACACATGCGCATATACATATGCACGCATACGTACACACGTACATACATACATACATACATACATACATACATACATACATACATACATGACACACATACATACATGCATACATACAGACAGCCAGGCATACCTGCATGCATGCACGCATGCATGCATACATACATGCATGCATACATACATACATATCTATATGCGTCCATACATACATGCATGCATGCATGCATATATTCGTGCCTACACAAACGCATACAACTGTTAATACAAGTATACATACATACATACCGACATATAGAGAGAGACAACCAGACAGACAAACAGACAGGCTGACTGACACACACATACATAGATATACGTACATACATGCATACGAACATGCATACATAAATACATGCATGCATCTATTATATACAAGCACGCATACACGCATGCATCCGGATATGTATATATACACTAGAATCACGCGCGCTTCGCGCGCTTAGGCTCTAGCAAACTCGGAGTAGGGTTGGAGAGCAGAGGGAGGAGAAAGAAAGGTAAAGAGGGTGGCGGGAGAGAGGCGGAAGCAGGACGAGAACGACGACGACGGAGGGGGCGACGACGAGGACGAGGAGGACGAGGACGAGAAGGCGAGGGGCTGGGCGGGGGGCGGAAGAAAGGGCGGCGCCAGACTGATGCAGGGCGCGGCGCGCGGGCGCGCGCCGCCAGCCCCGATCACAGGCCCTCCTCGTCGCTGGACGGCACCGCCAGCGCCGCGGCCTGCTCGGGGATCCGACGTCGCAGGGGGGACGAATAAACTGCCTGGAAAAGCACAAAAGGAAGAGGGGGAGGAGGAGGAAGAGGAGGAGGAGGAGGAGGAAGGAGGAGGAGGAGGAAAAGGAGGAGGAGGGGCTGGAGGAGGAGGAGGAGGGGGAGGAGGAGGGGAGGAGGAGGATGAGGGGCTGGAGGTGGAGGTGGAAGAGGAAAACGAGGAGGAGGAGGAGGAGGAGGAGGAGGAGGAGAAGGAGGAGGAGGAAGAGAAGGAGGAGGAGGAGGAGGAGGAGGAGGGGCTGGAGGAGGAGGAGGAGGAGGAGGAGCTGGAGGAGGAGGAGGAAGAGGAGCAGAAGGAGGAGCGACCCCCGCCCCATAGCAAATCTTCCTGCGGCATTTCGCAGGCCAGGTCGAGCTGTGCGAGCCTGGACCTCTGGAGTTCCAATATTCTTCGGGGCACGCGATCCCGACCTATCGACCACCTCCCTGGGACCAGTGTTCATCCCGAGCCGTTTTTAGATGGTCCCGAGGCCCAGTGAAGGCGCCGAGAGGCCCGAAACTGTGGAAAGCATCCGTCTCGACGTACAGTCGGGGCGTTGACCCAAGGAACCCGAAATAAGGAACGAAGCCCCTTTATCCTAGAAATTGAATTCAATTTCCCATGGAAAACCTCCGGAAAACCTCAGGCAAACTCCTAAACAATCAAAGAACACCGAGCCCCAACGAAAAGCGTTCCTTCTTCAGCGCCCCGACTGTATCGAACCGCCCATGATGTCCCAGAGGGCCCCGGGAGGCCCGAAACCAGGCGAGCACGCCCGGTGCGAACGAAAAGCGCAGCGCCCCGATCTCAGGGTTCGTCCGACGCGAGGCTCGGGCGGGTGGCAATAAGAGGTGACCAAACTGGGGGGTGAAGAAAAAGGTCCTAAAGGGGCCCTTTAGGGCCCCTTTTGGAACCAGCAGCCCTTTAGATGCCCAAAGGGCCCCTTTGGGAACTCCTTTCAGGTGCCCAAAAGGGGCTGCAAAGGACCCCTTGAGAACATCTTCCTTCACCCCCCATGTGGGTCACCCCCCATTGCCATTAGGTCGGGCATGTCCTCCCACAGGCAGATGGGAAAATAAAAATGGAAAATAGCCCCCAAAGAATCCGCTGGCCCCCTGGTGGGGCCACCAGGCTGTAGGGCGAAGGTTCGCAGTTTCCTGTACCAGTTCTTCCAGTTTCCACTGTTACAGTCCTGCTTCTTGCTGCATACTGTTCCTTGTTGATGGACCGCGCGAGGGGAGGCCCAAAACGAGTATTTTTACCACGCCCTGAGCGTGTGCTCTGAATTGCTGGGGTGAATAAAAATTTACACCCCTCACGCAGATCGGCGGGGTCAGGGTCCAAAAACACATGGGACGCGCCTCATTTCTGAAATTCGGTGGCACCCCTCACACAGATCGGCGGGGTCAGGGTCCAAAAACACGTGGGATTTGCCACATTTCTGAAATTTGCTGGCACCCCTCATGCAGATCGGCAGGGTCAGGGTCCAAAAACACAGGGGATGTGCCACATTTCTGATATTTGTGGCACCCCTCGCGCAGATTGGCGGGGTCAGGGCGAAAAAAAATATCAAAAGGATGTGCCACATGTCTGAAGTTCGGTGGCACCCCTCACGCAGATCGGCGGGGTCAGGGTCCAAAAACATATGGGATTTGCGACATGTCTGAAAATCGGCGGCACCCCTGACGCAGATCCGCAGGGTCAGGGTCCAAAAACACAAGGGATTTGCCACATGTCTGAAATTCGGCGGCACCCCTCAAGCAGATCGGCAGGGTCAGGGTCCAAAAACACAAAGGATTTGCCACATTTCTGAAAATCGGCAGCACCCCTCACGCAGATCCGCAGGGTCAGGGTCCAAAAACACAGGGGATGTGCCACATTTCTGAAATTCGGCGGCACCTCTCACGCAGATCCGTAGGGTCAGGGTCGAAAAACAAACAAGTCCCGACACTGCTTCACGGCAGCGCCCAAACCTCATGATTTAGCTTTTGCATCTCCCATTATCCTAGACAGGGGGACGGCGGCCATGGGGCGAAGCCCTTACGGATAATGAAAGAGAATCGAAAAATCGTCCCCAGGCTATCATGTAATTATTTTCGAATATATAAGGGACATGCACGACTTAACGTGACCACCCGCCCGAGATGCCAGCTCCCGGAGCCCCCCATGTGGGTCACCCCCTATGTCCGCCCGCCCGAGAGGTCTGGAGCTTGGGAAGGGGTGTGGCGCAAAGGGGTGTGGTGCCAATCGTGGAAATGGCGATGCTACTCGCCAGATCCAGCAGTGGCACCACACCACTTTACACCACACCTGCACGGTTTCCCTCGGAGTCGTAGGCGACCCGAGGAGGAGGAGGAGGAGGAGGAGGAGGAGGAGGAGGAGGAGGAGGAGGAGGACGAGGACGAGGAGGAGGAGGATGAGGAGGAAGAGGCGGAGGAGGAGGAGGAGGTGGTGGAGAAAGAGGAGGAAAAGGAAGAGGAGGAGGAGAAGGAAAAGGAGGAGGAGGAGGAAATGGAGGAGGAGGAGGAGGAGGAGGAGGAGGAGAAGGAAGGGTCGCCTGAGCCCTTCGGAGAAACCCTCCAACCACGCCCCTTTTCCTGCCTCTGGAGAGTTAAGCAGGGACCGACCGTCCCGGCAGTCCTGTAGTCCTACCACGAAATGTCTGAGAACCCAAACATGTTCTCAGAACACAAACAGTGTTCTTTAGACATAAGCCAAATGTGCCAAAACAAGACAGCCCCGGCTACAAATGTTCTAAGAATATGTCGTGGGAACCATCGTGGAAATGGCGATGCCACTCGCCAGATCCAGCATTGGCACCGCACCCATGTACACCACACCTGCACGGTTTTCCTGGGGCCGTAGGCGACCCGAGGAGGAGGCGAGACGAGACGAGACGAGAGCAATCGCGAAGCGATATCAAAGAAACTAGGCCGACCCCTCTGAACTCGACGAGCGCCGCGAGGAAGGGGAACGGCATGCACACGAACGTCACTGCTGCGGACAAGCGGCGTCATCTGAGGGAAAACCAATAGTCGGGACGCCCACGCCACGCTCCACCTGGTCTTCACACTCCCTCTCATTACACTCGTCCTCCACGGGCGGATCTCCAGGGACGAAACGTTCACGGAGAGGACCTTCTGCAAGTTCGACCTCCTCACGGGCCTCGTCCACGGGCGGGCCCTCAGCAGGAGCGAACCGCGTGCGGAGAAAATGATCCACTTCGTCCAGACGGCATCGCGACGCAAGAGTGATCAGTTCCGCACACGCCTCATCGAAGGTGTAGGGTTCCACGAGCACGGTGTTCGCGCAGAGGTAGTCCCGCACAGCCGTGCGGCAGCCCCTCAGGACACAAGCGACCATGTCCATGCAGAGCGTCCCGTGCCAGTCGCAGGCCTCGTACTCCTCACGCGCCGCGGCCTCGTCCTCGGAGCCGTCGAGAGAGTTATTGTCGGCGGGCTCGCAGTTAGACTGCGGGTCAAACAGGGCCCCCACGTCAGCGCCCATCGCCCCTGGAGCGGCATCGCCTGCGGCGCCCTCGGCAGGGCAGACATCCCCCGTAGGGGCCCTTCGTGCGGCCTCCCCCTGCACGCACCCGCAACGGGGCAGCGATCCCCCTTCAGGGGCCCCATCGGTCTCGGCGACCTCCTCCCGCACGACGATGCGTTCCAGCTGCTCCACCGCTTCCGCGAAGTCACACGAGGAAAAGACGACGGATCCACACCAACAGCGAAGCCCTTTCCACGCAGTCGCCGAGGCGGCCGTGTTGCCCTCGAGAGGCTCCCACACGCCAGCCGAAGGTGAGAACTCGGCCGCGTCCAGATTCCAGCAAAACGGCTCGATGTCCGCCTGCGCCCTGGCAGACGTGCCCTGGCGCCTCGCCTCGAGCCTCCCCGCGTGCTTTGGGCGTGGCTGAGCTCCGCCTTGCCAGCGGCGGCCAAAGACACACCTGAGGGGCCCTCAGAATGGAGAGCCACATTGCGCCGAGGGATGTCCAATGCGTCGGGGCGTTCACCAGCCAAGAGCGCCGTGAGGGCGGGGAGGATGCAGGCGACCCTCTCCGCCACCTCTGCATCGCCGAAGAGGTAGTCCATCACGGTCTCCAGCGCCAGGACCTTGCGGTCGGCCTCGCCCAACTTCACCTGCAGCTTCGCGACTAAACGGTCCGCGGCGTCCCGTGCTCCGCCAACACCGCGTAGTGGAGCTCGTGCCGCCGCTCGCTCCCGCGGACGACGCTGCCGCCGTGCTGCAGCAACGCTCAACGTGTCTTCCCGCCACACATGCGGGGCAGGTCCCGCAGCCACGCCAAGCACACACCCAGCACCCAGCGCCATGAGCTAGCACATAGAGCCAAAATGTTGGGGCGCGCGAGCCGGCTTGAGCCAAAATGGCTTGAGCCAAAATGGTTACGGAGACCCGACGAGGAGGAGGCGGAGGAGGAGGAGGAGGAGGAGGAGGCGGAGGGGAGGAGGACAAGCTAGGTGCGCTCGCGTCATATCCGACATCCTACCCCCCCTCCCTCCCATCCCTGACCATGGCGCAGATCCCCTCTCTACTCGCTCAGTCGGATGTCGAGCAGGGCAATGATCCCGAAAGGGTACGCGATGCATTGTAGACCACGGCATTGCATGGCGTAGAAGAGCACCGCACCGCAAAGCGTAGTATCAACCTGGGATTGCATTGCATGCCGTGGCATGGCACGGGAAATGACGCCAGCGCTGCAGCGGGAGCACAAGTCGAAACGAGCGGAAGCGCGGAAATGAGGCCAACGCTGCAGCGGGAGCACGATTCGGAACGAGCGGAAGCACGGAAATGAGGCCAGCGCTGCAGCGGGAGCACGATTCGGAACGAGCGGCGCCCGAAAATGAGGCCGGCGCCTCAGCGAGAGCAGCATTTTGAAAAAAATGCAGGCGAAAACCCAACTCCGGGGAAACCTGTGTGTAAAAAAACGGCACGCGGGGGGGGGGGTCGGCCACTTTCAAACCGTCATCAGGGGAAGAGGGAGAGTAGTATTCATATTGAGTAATTGTGGAGGATGAGGAGGAGGAGGAGGAGGAGGATGAGGAGGAGGAGGAGGAGGCGGAGCAGGAGGAGGAGGAGGAGGAGGACGACGAGGAGGACGAGGCAGAGGGGGAGAAGGACGAGGAGAAGGAGAAGGAGGGAACCATCGTGGAAATGGCGATGCTATTCGCCAGATCCAGCATTGGCACCGCACCCATTTACACCACACCTGCACGGTTTCTCCCGGGGCCGTAGGCGACCCGAGGAGGAAGAGGAGGAGGAGGAGGAGGAGGAGGAGGCGGAGGGGGAGGAGGAGGAGGAGGAGGCGGAGGAGGAAGAGGAGGAGGAGGAGGACGACGACGACGAGGAGGAGGAGGCGGAAGAAGAGGAGGAGGAGGGGTCGCCTAAGCCCTTCGGAGAAACCCTCCAACCACGCCCCTTTCCTGCCTCCGGAGAGAGGCCTGCTCCAGGAGCTCCTCCGGCCCGGCGGGGCGGGCGCCGGCCGCTGCGGCGCGGCCGCGCGCGGGGGCGCCGCCAGGGGCCGGCAGCGCCGCCAGCACGCAGGGCCAGTCCGGGGCGCTCCTCGCGGGCCAGGCGCGAGGGGCACGAAAGGATAGCGAGCGTTTTTGTAGATCTGGCACTTCGACACTGGGCGGAATGGGGGGGGGGTCTGGCTCCGAACCTCTGCTTAGTGCGACCGTTCGGAACCGTGCGCCCCATGGGGGTCAAAAACAGGCGCCAAAAACAGACAGGCCCCGTCAACAACCTCCACCCCCTCGAAACAGGTGCCAAAAACAGCCAAGATCCACTCCAGGGGGGGGGGAGGGGGGGGGGTCCAAGGGCCCGCGCCGATCGGCAAAACAATGAATAAAAAACGATCTCATACGCAGTCGACCCGTATAGTACAGTGGAAGCCAGTCCATAAGAATCCCTCCACGAGAAACCCGACCCCGAGACCCCAGGACGTCCATTGGTTTCTGGTCACGCTGTCCACAGCAAATCCATCGAAACGCAAGAAACCCCTTCTGAGAAGGCCTTCTCCTTCTCACCTCCCCCCTCGCTCGCCGCCGACCATTGCCTACCCTCCGACGTCGCATGTTGTTCTTGACGCGGGCCCCTGGGGATATCGCCTCTTCCCCAAGCGCTTTGCTGCCCCGCCCTTGGGAGGCGGCGCGCGGCCCCCCAGGGACCGACAACGCGGCGAAACCGCCGCCTCGGCCTGCATGCTCCGGCTACACCCGGGCATCTCCTGACGAGGGGCAACGGTAGGAGGGGACTGGATAAGGGGGGGGACGCATTGACCTGGAATCGGCGACACCTCGCCGATAGATCGACGGTAGGCTTCCGATCGTGAGTCCGCACGCTCCTGGGCCAGGTTGGGGCTATCGGGCCCTCGTCGGCGGTCAACGGGCGATTGTGGTCGATGCCTCCCCCCCTTTGCCCATCCCCCCCATATCGTTACCCCCGACCTGAGATCCCATGCCGCAAAAAAATGCAAACATGCGACCGAAGCCTCAGACACCCTCTTCCTGCGGCACGTCACAAGCTGGATCGATCTGCGAGGGCCCCGGTGCCCGAAGCATGGCGACGATCCCCTGTGCGAAGAGACTGCGCCGCCTGGGTCGGAAGGCCCGCCCCGATCCTTCCGGCTGGCAGGTCGGCCCACGCCCTGGTGGCGGCCAGCCGCAGCTCCCCGGCGCTGCACCCCGCGGTGAGCGCCGCCAGCGCGCCCCGCTCCCCCGGGCCCGGGTCTGGGTGCAGGTCGCCTCGGGGGCGTCCCATGTGGATAGGGCGTCCAATGGAGGGGGGGTCGCAGATCATGGCCCGAGACACGTGTGCGGACGAGGGGGGAACCCGGGGACGCACGGAAAGAAGGATCGGGGCTCAAGAGACGGGGGTCCATGCAAACGGGGGTCAGCCAGAGCGCCGGATCTTGCAAGATCCTGCGGGGCCAGGGGCGCACTGACCCGGGCTTGGGTGCAGGATGATGCAGGATCTTGCAGGATCCGTCGCATTGACCCGGGTTTGGGCGCAGGATCTTGCAGGATTGTGCAGGATCCTGCAAGGCCTGGCTGACCCGGGTCTGGATTGAACCCGGGCCAGCAGGTCCCCGAAAGGAGAGGGGGAGAGCTCATGGCCCCAGCCATGACATCCAGCCTGAAGTCGTGCCTGTCCCTCTACAGGAGGAATATTCCAAAATAGTCAAACAATTGTCTGGGGACCATTTCTTCCATCTTCTTTGAATCTGTTTTGAATAGTTGTGAATGCGTATTCTTTGTCATCCGTAGTCGGCCTGCAGGGGGACAGGCCCGGCTTGAATCCAGCCCTCCCTAACCATCACCCTCCTCTTGGCCGCCCCCGATCGCCGGCCGCGCCCGCGCCGCCCGGGGCCGCCGCGGCCACGAAGTGTCTCAGCAGCAGGAGCCGCTCCTGCAGGGGGGCGCCGGGGGGCCCTGAGACCCCGGGGCCGCAGCCTCTGCACGCCGGGCGCCGTCGCCGGGCCTCGGGCCCCGGCGCCCCCACACGGATTCGGTGGAGCTGGAGAGGTGCCGCGGAAGGAGGAGGAGGAGGAGGCGGCGGAGGATGAGCAGGAGGAGGAGGACGAGGAGGAGGACGAGGACGAAGACGAGGACGAGGAAGAGGAGGAGGAGGAGGAGGAGGTGTAAAGGCTTGGGAGGAGAAGGAGGAGGAGGAGGAGGGAGTCCATGTAGGGCTCCAGTCGGGAGCCCACGATGTCGCATGTGTGGCCGCGCGCGCGCTGCGCGCGCGCTCAGGTTCTAGCCGACTGTGCAGTCGTTGTCGGTAGACCTTGCGCTAACCCACGGACCTCAAGATGCCCAGGGAGAGGTTCCGCAGGCAAGGGCCGCCCTTGGCGCGTGGAGGTGCTGGGCCTTGTGGGAGATAGCCAGGGTTCAGTGGGCGGTCGCGGAGCCGTGCGAGATCGACGTGAAACACTTCAAAAAACTCCAAGTGCTTCCCAAACTACGCAAGTGACGCGACTGCCACGATGACCGAGGAAAGCCCCAGAGGCTCCAGGCCGCCAGGCCGTCGCCGCCGCCGCCGCCGCCCCCGCAGGCGACGCCGCCGCAGCCGCCGCCGCCGTCGCGATGATGTGATCGTCGCAGTGGTCGTCGTAATAATCGTGGTGGTAGTGGTCGTCGTCTGTGGACATGACCGGACGATTGCACGCTCTGGGGCGTGTTTCGCTTTCCCAAGGCCTCCGAGGGCCTCCGGACTCTGGAGACCTGTGGGGACTCCTGAAACTCCCGCAGGCCCCCACGAGAGCTCTGGAGGACAGCCTGGGAGGGCCCAAACGGGCGCCAAGGAAGTTCCCAGAGCGGCCCCAGAGCCCCAACAATTCAAGATATATGTACCACAACGCCGTCCTTGACGAGAAAGCGGTTTGTGTGTGAATAAATGTGTCTTGCATTTGGGGCCCTCTTGGGGCCGTCTCGGAGCTCTCTTGGGGCGTTTTGGGCGAGTCTAGGACCGTCTTGGGGTTCTATTGGGCCGTCTTGGGGCCCTATTGTGCCGTCTCGGGGCGGTCTTGGGGGCGTCTTGAGACGTCGTGGAGCGCCAGAAGCTCGAAAAGTCGAGACCTCCGAAAATCCACACAAAACCAAAGGAATATCGTTGGTTTGTGTCTCCTGCGGCCATCTGGGGAGCGCTCATCGAATCCTCTTGGGCCGTCTGGGGCATCTTGGGACGGAAGGCTAGAATTTATCGTTCCGGGCTCCTGCACTCTGGCCCCTCATGGGACCGTCTTGGAGCGTCTTGGGCGCCTCTAGGGCCGCTTGGGGCCCCCTTGCGCCGTCTTTGGGCAATCTTGGGGGCCTCTGGGCCCGTCTCGGGGCGGCCTTGGGGGCCTCTTGGGACGTCGTGGAGCGCCGGAAGCTGGAAAGGTCGAGAGCCCCGAAAACATTGACAACCCAATGGAAGATGTGTAGCTTTTGCCTCGTTGGACCCTCTGGGGAGCGCTTCCTCCTCCTGTCCTCGATCCGTGCTCCCATCGATCGTCGATCGTCCATCGCCGGCCCTACGACAAAGGCCGCCCCGAGGACGCGCATCCAATGCACGCGCACGTCTTTGCTCCGCTCCCGAGGTCCTGCTCCTCCAGGTGCCCGAGGGGGATCCAATGGTCCATGCGGCCCGGCCGAGTGATGCGCGGATCCAGGGCCTCCCGGGCAGTGCCGAGAGGAGCGCCGCCACCCCTTCCAGGAAGCGCCCGGCCCCCCAAGGTCGGGTGCTGCCAGAAGCGTCCCTGACCCAAGGTGCCCCCGGGATTGCCGAGGAGGCCTCCAGTATGGGGCCCCAAGGGTATACCACGTCCCTCATCCCCTCCCTCCTCTCACAGGAAATAGGAGAACAAGATGGGGGTGGAGGAGGGGGGGGAATGAATGGTGGTGGTGGTGGTGGTGGTGGTGGTGGTGGTGGTGGTGGTGGTGGTGGTGGTGGTGGTGGTGGTGGTGGTGGTGGTGGTGGTGGTGGTGGTGGGTGGTGGTGGTGGTGGTGGTGGTGGTGGTGGTGGTGGTGGTGGTGGTGGTGGTGGTGGTGGTGGTGGTGGTGGTGGTGGTGGTGGTGGTGGTGGTGGTGGTGGTGGTGGTGGTGGTGGTGGTGGGTGGTGGTGGAGGTGGTGGTGGTGGTGGTGGTGGTGGTGGTGGTGGTGGTGGTGGTGGTGGTGGTGGTGGTGGTGGTGGTGGTGGTGGTGGAGGTGGAGGTGGAGGTGATGGTGGTGGTGGTGTATGTTATTGGGGCCCGCATCCAGAGAACCCCTCACGAGGCCCTGAGGGCCCCAGGGGCTCCAGAACGGCGCGAAAAGCTGGGGGCCTCGGGCCAAGGGCACCTTTCGCAGCACCCGACCCTGGATTCCCCGGAGCCCCCAGGACTCTCACGGACGCCCAGAGCGTCCAGAGCCTCCTCCTTGCCTCCCCCCTCGTCGATTCCTAGGAGGAGGTGGCGACCGCCACCCCCCTGCTGGTGCCCATGGGTTCCGAGTGGATGGGGTCGGAGGATCGCCGATGCATCGCCGATGCATCGACCACGTCGGCGACGCATCAGCCAAGTCGACGCCGCACTAAGAAGGAGGGCGCTGACGCGCAACTTTTCGCGGGCGGCGTACGTCAATGTCAGTGAAGAAGACCCCGTTTTCCTCCGTTGCTCGCATCGAGCCGCGTCGCCGATGCATCGGCAATGCGGCGCGATCCTCCGACCCCATCTGGGAGGCCTAGACACTGGCGCTGCTCGAGCCTCTGCGGCCGCGCGCGAGGTGGCCACCACGCCGAGCCCGGGGCCCCCAGCCGCCCCGCCGGGGGCGTCGATGCCGTCGAGGCAGACCAGCAGGGTGGCCGCGAGGCGGTCGCGGAAGGCGTCTTGCGCGGCGGCGCCGTGGCACGGCTGGCGGCGCGCAGGAGGGGGGGTGATCCTGTGGCAACCCATGGGAGCCTCCCATTCCATCTTGCTGGCTCTGGCGAAGCGACGTCAAGCAGTGCTATCATCGACGCTGACTGGCGCTACATCGAGGCTAGTCGACGCTAGCTGAATCGGCGCTTTCTCATCGATCACCAGTGCGAGGCGGGGATCTATCCATATCCACCGCCTGGGAACCGACGTCCTGGTGCCCCAGCGGGCGGTGGATATGGATATAGTTCGGCCCCCAGGGGGCCCGAATATGTCCATATCCACCGCCTGCCGAGGCTCCGAAAACTAACCCTCCGGGCGGTGGTCATGTATCAATTCCCGCCTCGGAACCAGGCGCGAGCGCACGCTAACGCACTCTGCAGAGTGGAATTGCGAGGACATGCAAGGCTCCCACGGGGCTGCTACGGAGCAGTGATCCTCATGAAACGCGCGTGAGGGCCACCGTGTGCTCGTCCACCGAGGCCCTTCCACACGACGCGGGCGGTGCAGCGAGTCAGAGGCGACGACAGGGGCGAATAGCCTAGGGGAGAGCAATACATGTATCCCGGGGCGCCGATGATCCATGTCTTCGACAAGGCTCCCGGGCGAATACGCGTAATGCCCGCCCCTGGGCTATTCGCCCCTATCGTCGCCGCCGATCGAGGCCCGACACAGGCTGCGCGCTGCCGGCGGAGCCGAGAGGGGTAACGCGGACACGCTTGAGCTAACACACGTCCTGAGTCTGAGGACCATCGAGGGGGCTGCGTGGCGGAGGGGCGGGGTCTGTCGGCAGGGCCCAGGGGCTTCGCGGGGAGGGCTCGGGGGCTCCCGACCACGAGCGGCGAGCCTGTCCGCATCCGCGCCCTCACGGTCTGGCTTCCGTGGCACGACCTCACGGATACGCGGTCGCACGGATACGTTCCGCGCGTGGTCATCCGCGGGAACGCGCCCCGCATCGGGCGTTCACTAATGGGGGGGCGATAGATGGGGGGGGAAGAAAGGTGCACCTTTCGTGCACCTTTCGTACCCCTTCGGGGCCCTTCGGGGGCTCGTTTAGGGCCACTCTAGGGCTCCTTTCGTGCCCCCCCATTTATCGCCCCCCCATTACCGAACGCCCAACCGCATCCGAAGGGTCGCGGCCCGGGAGCCCGGCCCGCGAGGCCGCGGACACGGATGTGTTTGTCGCCCACGATGCGAGGAGAGCGTCCCCAGCGGGCCGGCGGGGGGGGGGAGGGACGCCCTGGCCAGACACGAGGAGGGGGCGACCTGGGAGTGGTCGGTGCTCTCCCTCGGGGGGGGAGGAGGAGGAGGAGGAGGAGGAGGAGAGGAGGAGGAGGAGGAGGAGGAGGAGGAGGAGGAGAGGAGGAGGAGGAGGAGGAGGAGGAGGAGGAGGAGGAGGAGGAGGAGGAGGAGAGGAGGAGGAGGAGGAGCAGCAGCAGCAGCAGCAGCAGCAGGAGGAGGAGGAGGAGGAGGAGGAGGAGGAGGGGGGAGGAGCAGGAGGAGGAGGAGGAGGAGGAGGAGGAGGATAGGAGGAGGAGGAGGAGGAGGAGGAGGGGGGAGGAGGAAGAGGAGGAGGAGGAGGAGAAGGGGGGAGGAGGAAGAGGGAGAGGGGGCGATCTGGGAGTGGTCGGGGCTCTCCCTCGGGGCGGGAGAGGCCCCTACCTTTCTGGTCTGGCCACGGTGCCACCCCGTGGGGGCGAACGGAACCCCCCTTTGGCAACATACTTGTCATTGAAATTCGCCCCAGAGGGCGCAGGCCCGGAAAAGCAGTGGCCGCATGGCCCTCGCGAGGACTGGCCAAGAGGCAGGCCGCGGATCGACCTACGGCCGGGGGGGGTCGGGCATGTCCTCCCACAGGCAGGTTGTAGAGGAATATGGAAAATATTGCTTTACATATATAGTCACAACAACATAGTCCCCAGACCATTTTGGAACTATTCTTGAATATTCCTCCTGTAGAGGGGCATGCCCGACTTAAGCTGAATCCTCAATAGCAGGCCCCCTGCCGTCCTAGAAGGCAGCCCCCTCGTCCCACTACTTTGGTGGCGAGCCTAGGGGGGGGGGAGTGAGAAAGGACAGGCTTTCTCAGAAGGCTCGGAAGTTCCCGGGCCTTCTGCGAAGTCTCTGTGCCTTCCCCGAAGACACAGAAAACACCTCTCGGGAGGCTGGAGCGCTCCTGAGAAGTCCCGCCGCTTTCCGAGAAGGCCTTCTCCTTCTCACTTTCACCCCTCGCTCGCCGCCGAACTGCTGGGGAAACCAAAGGGTGCCGATACCGCTACTCCCCCGGACCTCTCCCGGGGTGGGTTCTGACCAGGATTTCGAGGCGAAGCCAGCGGTGGCGACGAGGGACTCCAAGGAGGCCCAAGAAGGGAAAAACAAGGCGAGGGTGCACGGCTTCCCCCGGGGCCGCAGGCGACCCGAGGAGGAGGAGGAGGAGGAGGAGGAGGAGGAGGAGGAGGAGGAGGAGGAGGAGGAGGAGGAGGAGGAGGGGTGGCCTGAGCCCTCCGGAGAAACCCTCCAGGCGAGGGCAGCGGTATGGGCACTCACCTCTCCCCCTCTGAACAACCCCCCCCCCTGGGCTGCGCGCCGCCAGCATGGGCCGGGGACCAGCTCGTCGATGCCCTCCAGGAGCAGGAGCGCCCCGGCGGCGGCCGCCCCCTCCGCCGCGGCGGCGAAGGCGGCCCTCAAGCGCTCCTCGCTCTCCCCCAAGTACCTGTTCGGTGGCAACCCGTGCGATGCGACCACCGTTGCGGACAGCGTCCGGGCCTACTCAAGACCGGGTGGGCGAGGCCGTGGCCTCGGGAATATGGCGTGTCTGGGCAACATGCAATGCGAGACAAATTGGCAAAACAATAACGAGGAGGGACGGAGGGAGGATGGCAACCCATGTAGAGGTCAAAAAATCCACCCCGATAATAACCCCCCTCGCTCGCCGCCGATCCCAATTGGGGTCCGAGGGGTCGGAAGATTGCACCGCATCGCCGATGCATCGCATCGCCGATGCATCGCCGATCCATAAGAACCCCCTCGCATCGCCGATGCATCGGCGACGGTGCCGGCGATGCGTCGGCGATGCCAAGGCGACGTTGGTGATGCGCGTCGGCGCCGCCGGCGTGGAGAGAGGTCAAAAAAACCACCCCCATAATAACCAGCCCGACAAGCGAAGCCGTTTAGCGCACGCGCCCAAAGAAGGAATCGAACAGGGCAGGGCTGTGTAGTAAACGCCCAGGGCCGTTTAGTAAACGCCAAATTGTCCGGTCTGGGTGGCTTTTCCTCCCTTGACCATGGGAGCCTCCCATGCCATGTCGTCGGCTCTTGCCAATCGACGCCAAGCGGCGCTAGTCGACGCTAATCGGCGCTGAATCGGTGCTGATCCACGCTAGCCGAGGCGAAAACGGCGCTATCTCATCTCATCGACTCCCAGACGCTACTCGACGCCAATCGACGCCAAAGGCGGACTCTAGAGTGTATACGAAGCTCCCGTGATTTGCTACCGAGCATTATGTTGCTCCCATCGTACTTAAGGACAACATCCCAGAAAGAATTTCGAGCACCCAGAAAAAGTATCGAAACAGTGTCGAACGAGTATCGCCTCCCAGGGCCCAGCACGTGAAAACCCTCCAGTTTCGGTAGTGTCTTGGTGCTCGAACTTCTTTCGGAGCATCAAGGCTAAAGTAGGTTGGAACATCATGAGCCGAGCACCTGGACCACACCTCCCCGGGGCGCAGCCAGGTCGATCGCACGCGCGCCGGCACCTGGCAGGAGCGGTCAGCATCGAACCGACGAGTCGAATCGGATCGGAACGCGCACGGAGTGAGGCGCCGCATCGGCACGGAGTCGGAATAGGGAGGGGCCATCCGAGTCTTAGGTCGTGCGCGTCCCCCTACAGGCGGATTTTGGACGAAAAACAAAAAATACTCAAATAAAAATTCAAAGAATAGTCCCACGACTATGTTTTGACGATTTATCAATTTTCCTCCTGTAGAGGTACAGGCCCGACTTAAGCCGAGCCAGGCCGAGCAGCAACACAATGCACGCATCGGGCCGCATCGGACGGTCGGAGTTTGAGAATCGAGTCGCATCGGGGCGACCGAAATCGATGTCGGATCGGAACGATCGGATCGAGGTGGGCCTCGCCTGGGCACAGAGCCACTGCAGCACGAGGGTCTTGCCAGACCCGGGCGGGCCGTGCAGCAGCACGCGCGGCGGCCACGCGACGCCCATGGCCTTGAAGACACCTTGAGCATCGTTTATCCGACCCCCATCCCCAGCGGCGTGGCCTGGGTCCCACTGGCCGATTCACCCCCCTAGATGGGGATATGGGCCTTCGAGGGGTGTATCCCCTACTGGAGTGGTAATTTGGTGGGGGTCTCGAAGAGGGATGGGGATGGGAATGGGGATCGGTTAAACGATACCGACACCTGGATGCTGGTAGTAGTTCAGCACGTTCGCACGCAGATCGCCGAGGGCAGCGCCGGCGCCGATGACCACGGGCGGCGAGCCCCGCTCTCCCTCGTCGCCCGCCACGGCGGCCGCGGCGGCGGGGGGGGGGCCCAGGCCGAGGTCCTGCGAGGCCTCGGGCGCCGCACGATCTCCCCCATCGAACAGCTCACGAAGCGCAGCGGGCACCCTGGCGCGGGAAGCGCACAGCCCTAGGAGGGCGCACGAGGCGGGGAGCGACCTCAGCGGGCCGCACGCGTCCCGCAGCCAAGCGCTGGCACTGCCCGGGAACGGCCCGTCCAGGGCCCACAGGACCAGGAGGCGGCTCGACGACGACGCGGCGAGCGCACTTTCGACGAAGCCGGCGAGCAGGCGCCGCAGCGTGCGGCCGCCCGCGGGGCCGTGCTCGGGCAGCTCCCAGATCAGCTCGCCCAGCGGCAGGTGGGCGACGTCGCCAGAGCTGGCGGCCCCCAGCGCGCCCCTGTCGGCGGCACGCGAGAGCGCCCTTCTCATACAGTACGGGCCCGACCACAAGAAACACCTTCCGCAAGAAATCCAACCCTGAGACCCCAGGACGTCCATTGGTTTTGGGGGTGGGAAAGTCACGCTTCCCGCAGCAAAACCATGAATCCCAAGAAACCCAGGGCACCCTGGAGGCAAGCAGGGTGCTTCTTTGGAAGGAGAAGAGAAAAAACAACATTAACATAAACTTTTGGCGCTCCGCGCGGACTTCTTGGATCCGACCCCCCTCCCTGGCGCGCAGAGCGCGCCAGGGGCGGCGCCCGAGGCGCCGCGCGGAGCGCCAACAGTTTATGTTTATAGCGTGTTGTTCTTATTCGAAGGGTGCTTCTTGGCATGGGTCTCCACTGCAGGCAGGAGTGGCCATCTGGCGCGCGGGCCGCCGGCCGCCGCCGCGTGCCCTGTCGACGGGCGGCGGCCTGCGTGCCTGGACGTATATAACTGCCCCCCCCGCGTGCGCCCCGCGAGGGCCGCGCACCAGAGGCCACTCCGGCGAAGGGTCACCCCGTGCGCTTGGAACGAGCCGAGCGGGTCCCGATCGGCTGCTGACCCGGGCCAGTCCAGACCCTGGTCAGTCATCGACAGGCGCGTTGCACTACTCGCCAAGCAGCTACTCGCAAATGGCCTGAATCTGCCGCGGCGGATTTCTGCTCTGTTACATAAGTGGAAGGCATGTGCTTTCGGACGTTTGCGAGTAGGCACTTTGCGAGCAGTGGAACGCACTCGGTGAAGTCAGGCCATTCAGGATCCTGCAAAATCCTGCACCCAAATCCGGGCCCACGCGCAGGATCCTGCAAGATCCTGGAGGATCCTGCACCTAAGCCCGGGTCAGTGCACCCCTGGCCCTGCAGGACCCTGCAAGATCGGGCCCTCTGGCTGACCCCCCTTTGCATTGACCCCCGTCTCGGGGCTCCCGACCCCAGGCAAGCGGATCCTGGGCTCCGGGCCCCTCCTCCGGGACCGCAAGCGCGTTCCACAACTCGCAAAGTAACTGCTCGCAAACGGCCCGGATCCGCCGCGGGGGCTCTACGACCCATTACATAGAAAGGAAAATGCTCTTTTTGTTGGTCCCCGGACGTTGGCGAGTAGGCACTTTGCGAGTAGTGGAACGCGCTCGGTGATCCAGGACCACATGGTGGCTCGGTGTGCGACGGCCCCGGGGCCGGTGGAGGGCCCCGAGAGCCCGGAAACGGCCCAACACCTCGGGGCCCGTGCGCTTCATGACGACCGATCCTGAGGCTCCCCAGGAAGGCTGGCATGCTGCCCGCTCGCGGGGCGCCCTCGCACAGGACCCGCGCGGCCCCACGCCGGCCCCCCGCCGCGAGGCCAGGGGCGTCGAGCAGCCCGAGGCAGGTGGCCACGGCAGCGTCTATGCCTGGAGGCGCCCCGGCGGCCAGCGGCGGCAGCGCCTGGACCAGGCCCATCCCGGTCGGCCTGCAAACCGCGCTGGCTGGCAGTGCGCACAAAGGGGGCGGCGCGAAGGGGGCCGCGGCAGGTCCGTGTCGTGCCGACTTCGGCGTCTTGGTTCCTTACACCGCGGGGATCCTCCGTTTCCGAAAGGCCAGCTCGTTCCGCATCGGCCGATTCTGGGTCGCCGGCGGCGTTCAACGTTGAACTAGAGGAAGACAAGCCACAGAAACATAAACTTCTGGCGCTCCGCGCGGACTTCTTGCATTCGCGCCGGACCCCCAGGGCCCAGGCGCGGATCCAAGAAATCCGCGCGGAGCGCCAAAAGTTTATGTTCATGTGGTTCTTCTATGAACGCCGGCGGTGGGGTTTCTGCCTGTCGACACGACGCGGACCTGCCGTAGAGGCCTCCCAGAAGGGGTCGGAGTGGGTGGGGTCGGAGGATCGCGCCCGAGACATGCGACGTCCTGCTTTTTTCAATACGGGGTTCCTGGAAGTCTAAAACGACGCGAAGATCGGGACAAAATCGGATCGGGATAACTCGAAATCTCTGAGAATCGGCGGGTTTGGAGGATGTATTGGGCGCCGCGGCCGCTCCAGAGCGTTCCGGAACCCTCTGAGAGCACTCCGGAACGCTGTGGAGCGATTTATCCCGATCCTAGCCCTGTTTTAAAGTCCCGACCCTTTCCCCGGGTCCGGTTTTTCATCCTGAGTCGTTTTTTGACGGTCCCGAGGCCCAGCGAGGGCCCCCTGAGGCCGAAATTGGCCAAGAACTTCCCGTCCTGATTTTTTCACGACGCGATCTTGTCTGGGGCGGCATCGCCGATGCATCGTCCATGCACCGCGACGTCGGCGGCGCATCGTCGACGTCGGCGTGGCGAAAGTCGGGATCCACATCGAGCCGCATCGCCGAGCCTCCGACCCCCGCCTGCTCGGACCCCGTCTGGAGGCCAAATTGTAGGTCGGGCATATCCTCCTTCAGGCAGATTTTGGACGACAGATAAAAAGTACTCCAAAAATATTACAAATAAAAAATTGACCCCGGACTATTTCCCTACCTAGGCTCTGCCTAGAAGGGTTCTTACTCTCTTAGCTTAAAGGGGCCGGGCAATGGAAATCGCCCCGGGCGGTTCCCCCAGTCCCCGCCCCGCGGTTCCCCCAGTCGCGCCCCCTTAGCTTGGCTTAGCTTATCTCGTCTTAGCTTAGCGTTAGCTTAGCTTTAGCTTAGCTTTAGCCCAGCTTTAGCTTACCTGCAGCTTAGCTTTAGCTCAGCTTTAGCTTAGCTTCAGCTTAGCTTTATGTTAGATTTAGCTTAGCGTTAGCTTAGATTTAGCTTAGCTTTAGCTTAGCTTTAGCTTAGCTTTAGCTTAGATTTAGCTTAGCTTTAGCTTAGCTTTAGCTTAGCTTTAGCCCAGCTTTAGCTTAGCTTTAGCTTAGCTTTAGCTTACCTGCAGCTTACCTGCAGCTTACCTGCAGCTTAGCTTCAGCTCAGATTTAGTTAGCTTTAGCCTAACTTTAGCGTAGCTATAGCTTAGCTTTAGCTTAGCTTTACCTTAGCTTTAGCGTAGCTTCAGCGTAGCTTCAGCTTAACTTTAGCTTAGCTTTAGCTTAGCTTTAGCTTAGTTTTGACTTAGCTTTAGCTTAGCTTTAGCTTAGCTTTACTGTTACTTCTAATGCTGCTTTCCTAGGGGCTCCAACTCCTAGGTAGGGTCGCACTGGGATAATGTTTTACTATTTTTGAATACTCCTCCTGTAGAGGGACATGCCCGACTTAAGCCTGATCAGAAGGGCCGCCTCCTAAGAAAGCGGGCAGGCTGCCAAGAAGGCGAGTGCCTTCCTGGAAGCGCCTGGACGCCTCCAAGGCTCCTTACGGGCCGCGAGGGCTTCTGAAGAAATTGTAATTTCTGGTACCGGCCGTCATCCGCGGGGGGGGGGGGGACCACTGGGACCCCGGGCAACGGTAACGCGCGGGCGAGGTGGGGCACGTCGGGGCGGTGGTGCGCTGCGATGGCCACGGTACGCGCGCGAGCGACCACTAGCATGTGGAGGGGGGGTGCTGCGTGTTTTCGTACATGCCCAGATTTGCTGCGAAGCGGCTCCAGGTGGCGCTTCCCAAGAAGTGCCCCAAGAGGCCCCCAAGCGGAGCCCAACAGGCTCCCAAGAGAGCCGCAAGAAGGGATCCAGAGCGTCAGCATCGTCGCCGCCGCCGCCGTCCCCCTTCGGGGTCGGCGGCACCAGCCGTAAGCCGGTGCTCGCGGGCGGTGGCCCGCCCCCCAAAAAGCACGCTGCTTACCTGATGGGCCTGTCTTCCACCACCACCACCACCATAAGTTGGAGGGGTAAGGAGGTGGAGGACGAGGAGGAGGAGGACGAAGAGGAGGAGGAAGAGGAGGAGGAGGAGGAGGAGGAGGAGGAGGAGGAGGACCTCCTCCCCCCTCCAACTTCTGGTGGTGGTGGTGGAAAACAGGCCCATCATTACCGTTACCCAGGGGCGGGAGGGGCGGGGGGCCCGTGTGGCGACCGCCGCGCGCCAGAGGATACAGAAAAAAGAACATCTCGCGAAGGCCGCCGTCCCCCCCCCGCCCCTCGCGCCGCCCCCTGCGTGCGCACCGCCAGAAGCCGGGGGCCGCTCCGCCGCCGCCCTCCTAGAGGCCTTCCAGATGGGTTTGGAATATAGATGGGGCCCGAGGATCGCGCCGCATCGCCGATACATCGCCGATGCATCGGCGATGCATCGGCGATGCACTGGCGATGCACCAGCGATGCACCTGCGATGCACCGGCGACATCGCCGTTGGGAAAATCGGGCTCCGCAGCGAGCCGCATCGCCGATGCGTCGGCGATGCAGCGCGATCCTCCGACCCCGTCTGCACCGACCCCGTCTGGGAGGCCCAGACCTCCACGCCGACCACCCGGAAGGCGCACACCCGCCCGGCCACCCGGGCCGCGAAGGCTTAGGTCGGGCATGTCCCCCTACAGGTGGATTTTGGACGGAAACTAATAAAATAGTCAAAAAATACTAAACCATGATCTATATCAGCCAGCGTTGGCTCCAAATAGATGAGACGACTCAAATCGAGGAATCAAAGAAATGAAGCATGCTTGGAATCCGCAACTCAACAAGCAAGCAAGCGTGCAAGCAAGCGCGCAAGCAAGCAAGCAAGCAAGCAAGCAAGCAAGCAAGCAAGCAAGCAGGCAGGCAAGCAAGCAAGCAAGCAAGCAAGCAAGCAAGCAAGCAAGCGAGCAAGCAAGCAGACATAGGCATAGGCGTAGGCATAGGAGTTAGGGCGGAGGCATAGGCATAGGCATAGCCATAGCCATAGGAATTGGGGGGGCAAAGAAATTCGGGGGGGGGGGGGGGGCAACGGACCAATTAGTAAGGTTTGAGCTGGGACTCCTATGGGCAAGCCTGTTTGGAGAAAAATAATCGAAGAATCGTCCCCATACTATTCTTTGACATTCTTGACTGTTCCTCCTGCAGAGGGACGGGCCCGACTTAAGCGAAGGCCGCCCCCGGCACGGGGCGCACGCCAGCGCGCGCCGCCTGCCGGCGGGCCGCCGCGAGCAGCCCGGGGCGCGACAGCACCAGGAGGGGCCCGAGGGCCGGGCCTGCCCGTGGGGGGGAGGAGGAGGAGGAGGAGGAGGAGGAGGAGGAGGAGGAGGAGGAGGAGGAGGAGGAGGAGGAGGAGGAGGAGGAGGAGGAGGAGGAAGGAGGAGGAGAGGAGGAGGAGGAGGAGGAGAGGAGGGAGGGGGAGGAGGAGGAGGAGGAGGAGGAGGAGAGGAGGAGGAGGAGGAAGGAGGAGGAGGAGGAGGAGGAGGAGCGGGAGGAGGGAGGCGGGAGGAGGGAGGAGGAGGAGGAGGAGGAGGAGGAGGGAAGGAGGAGGAGGAGGCGGAGGAGGCGGAGGAGGCAGAGGAGGCGGAGGAGGAGGAGGAGGAGGAGGAGGAGGAGGAGGAGGAGGAGGAGGAGGAGGGGGAGGGGGAGGGGAAGGGGGAGGAGGAGAAGGGGGAGCAGGAGGAGGAGGAGGGGGAGGAGGGCAAGCTAGGTGCGCTCGCGTCACATCTGACATCCTACCCCTCCCTCCCATCCTTTACCGTGGCGCAGATCCCCTCTCTACTCGCACAGTCGGATGTCGAGCAGGGCAATGATCCCGAAAGGGTACGCGATGCATTGTAGAGCACGGCATGGCATGGCGTAGAAGAGCACCGCGAAGCGTAGTATCAACCTAGCATTGCATTGCATGCCGTGGCATGGCACGGGAAATGACGCCAGCGCTGCAGCGGGAGCACGAGTCGAAACGAGCGGAAGCGCGGAAATGAGGCCAACGCTGCAGCGGGAGCACGATTCGGAACGAGCGGAAGCACGCCGGAATCGGCCCGGGAGGCTTCCCGGGCGCCAGAAGCAAAATTCAGCATTTTCAACAGAAAAATGTGTATTGGAATGGCCTTTTTTCGGCGCCGCCTCGGAACTCGATTTTCCGGCGCCGGCCGGAACCGGCTCCGGACCTGGCCGGAGCGACGGCCCGGGCGCCGGCCCGGGCGTGCAGCCCGGGCGCCGGCGGAAATGGTGCCAGCGCTGCAGCGGGAGCACGATTCGAAACGAGCGGGGCCCGAAAACGAGGCCGGCGCCTCAGCGAGAGCAGCATTTTGGAAAAAAATGCGGGCGAAAACCCAACTCCGGGGAAACCTGTGTGTAAAAAAACAGTACGCGGGGGGAGGTCGAATACTCCCAAGCCGTCATCAGGGGAAGAGGGAGAGTAGTATTCATATTGAGTAATTGTAGAGGGGGAGGGTTAGGGGAGGGGTAGGGGGATGGGAGAGGAGCCCGAGGGGCGGAGGGGGAGGGGGAGAGGGGGAAGGGGGGGAGGGGAGCCCGAGGCCGGGCCTGCCCGTGGATCTGGAGTCGGGGGCGGCGAGCGGGGGGGAAGAGTGAGAAGGGGCGGGCCTTCTCAGAAGGCTCGGGAGTCCCCCGGCCTTCTGAAAAATGTTCCAAGCCTTCCCCGAAGACACAGGAAACTTCGAACTCGGAAGACGCGATGGGCTTCTGAGGAGTCCCGCCGCCTTCTGAGAAGACATGATCCTTCTCATTTCCCCCCCTCGCTCGCCGCCGATGGAGGCCTGCCAGATGGGCGACGATCAAAAACGGGTCTTACGCGAGATGGCACAGCGACATCACGCCGCAGCTCATGTGGGCTGCCGGCGCGGCACGCCACGCTTGAAGCGAGGGCGCTCACGCGCGAGCTTGCCCGGACAGTTTACGCGCAAATGTCGGCGAATACGGCCTCGTTCTTTTGCGTCGCTCAGACGGAGTCGGAGCAGATGGGGTCGGAGGATCGCGCCGCATCACATGTGCATCGCCAATGCATCGGCATCGGCGACGTCGGCGACGCATCGGTGCCGTCGGCGTGGAGGAATTCGGGGCCCACATGCAGCCGCATCGCCGATGCATCGGGGATGCGGGGCGATCCTCTGGCCCCGCCTACTCGGGCCCCATCTGGGAGGCCTGGAGGATCCCAGACCTCAAACGGTCTCGAGGAACGCAAGGCGGAGGGTGTTCACAACTTTGGCTTAAGTCGGGCCTGTCCCCCTACAGGGGGATTTTCGATGGAAAAAAATACCCCAAAAATAATCAAAAGGTCAAAAAAAAACTAACAAAAATAGTCTGGGACTATTTTTGTTAGTATTTGTTGACCTTTTTGGAGAATTGTTGAGGTATTTTTTATTTTTCGTCGAAAGTCCCCCTGTAGGGGGACAGGCCCGACTGAACGTTCGGCCTCTGGGGGCCCTCGCCAGGCCCCGGGGCCATCAAAGAACGACTCGGGATGAAGGGCTGGCCCTGGGGAAAGGGTCCAAACCCCCCGGGGACGTCGCACTAAGAGAGAGTCGAGACGTCGGACGTCTGGATATGTCAGCATCGGATCTTGGCGGCGCGCACATGTCGTCGGCGCGAGGGGGCGCGGCCCTCTGAGGAGGCAGGGGGGCTCCGAAGAAGGCACGGGGCAGGCCTCTGGAGAGGCCAACAGGTGCCGATACCGCTGCTCGCCGACCTCCCCCAGGGAGCGTTCTGGCCAGAATCTGGGGGCAGATCCAGCAGTGGCGACGAAGGCCTCCCAGGAGGCCCAAAAAAGGGAGAACGTGGGACGGGTAGAGGTGTGGGTGGGGGTTTTCTCCGAAAGTCTTAGGCGACCCGTCCTCCTCCTCCTCCTCCTCCTCCTCCTCCTCCTCCTCCTCCTCCTCGGGTCGCCTACAGCCCCGGGGGAAACCGTGCAGTTGTGGGTACCCGTCGGTCGGAAGAGGGGGGAGAAACATTGAGTAAGAAGGCGTTGGAAGTAGATTGGGCGTCCGCCCGCCCCCGAGAGAGGAGGGAAGAGAGAAAACCGCTCGACTCTGGAGGCAGGAAGGCGGCGAGAGCAGCTTGGGATCTGGGGGAATCCAGAAATACCTACAGGCCCTCCTGGTCAGGGCTGGTCCATACACAAGTCCAGTCCAGGGCCCTGGAGGTCTATACACCAGTCCAAGGCCCAAGATGGACCTCCTGGCCAGGGCTGGTGGTGGTGGTGTATTGTTGGCGTTCCTCCGACCAGCACCGTACCGTGTTTGGACTCCCTTGAGGCCTCGCTCCAACGCTGTGCGGTGCACACTTTGTCGGCTCCGAGGGCCGCAAAACCATGCACCGTGCCATTCCTGGGGCAAAGATCGACGACCCCTCAGGAGACTGAGACTGAGTATCGTTTAACCGATCCCCATCCCCAGCGGCGTGGCCAGGGCCCCACTGGCCGATGTATCCCCCTAGATGGGGATATAGGCCGTTCCCTTCGGGTTTCGAGGGGTGTATCCCCAACTGGGGTGGTAATTTGGTGGGGGTCTCGAAGAGGATGGGGATGGGGATGGGGATCGGTTAAACGATACCGAGAGACGCCGACGGGGTACGGTGCACGCATATCGTCCGCGGAGCACTGGCACGGAGGTCGGACTCGGACCCGGGCGAGCTGAGACAAGGGCAGCTCAAAGTCGGTCCCCCGACCCCTCCCGGGATCCAAACGCACCCGTCTTGCGAGCTGCGTCCAGCCGTGGCGACGAGCAAAAGCACAAGCACAAGTCCGATCGAGCGCCCTAGGACGTCTCGTCCCGCTTGCGGGAACGGCGTGATTTATGCATAAAAGAAGAACACGTGCAGCGGAAAAATGCAAAATCGCTGGCCCAACGGGGCAGAGGCGTGCTAAGATCTCCGGTAACTAGTTAACAATATTTCTAGTTCGCACGCGCGGAGCGGCCCCTGGGGGCCCCCGGACGAAAAGTACCCCGGCAACTAGCCGGGAGAAGCCCCCAGAGCGCTCCAAGGGAGGGTCATTTTTCGACACCCCTCACGAAGATCGTAGCCTCCGATGGGGGGAGCCGCAATCGACTACCCCCCTCCCGCCCCAAGAGGCCCCCAAGAGCCCCCCAAGAGGCCCTGGGGGCCCCCAACACGCCGCCAAGGAGCCCCAAGAGACTCCCAAGAGGTCTCCAAGAGGCCCCCAAGAGGCCTGAAAGAGGGCTCCAGGGCCGGCGGAATGAGCGAAGCGATTAAATAATGAACACACCCCTCGCGGATTGATGCACACAGCCTCGCATGTATGACCAGTAGTGACACAGAAAATCCTGCACCAGCCTTCCGGGAGGCGACGACGGGGCCCCCGAAGGCCAACTACCGCTGTCTCAACTCGCCCTCCTCTGAGTGCGAGCATCCCAAAATCCCGACGTCATGCTTGTCTCATGACGTCGACCCCCAAAGGTCTCGACCCATTCCCCAGGAAAGGTCTCGACCCATTCCCTGGGACCGGTTTGTCATCCTGAGCCGGTTTTTGACGGTCCCAAGGCCTGGTGAGGGCCCCCAGCGGCTGAAAACAGCGAGAAACCTTCCGCCGCCATCTGTTTGATGGCTCGAGGGGGGGGGGGTCGCCGGCGAAGCAAAATCGAAACCGCAGCGGATCGAAATCGGCTCGGGTCGAAGCGGGCGCCGCCTGCCCGGGCCAAGAGCGGGCCCTCCACACGGAGGCGGCACGGAGCGTCCTGCGCCCCAGCCGCGCCCCGGGCCCCAGGGGACACCTCCGCGCTGGCCCCGTCCGGGACGCCCAGGACCTGAGGGGTAACTGCAGGCCCTGGAGGAGGAGGAGGAGGAGGAGGAGGAGGAGGAGGAGGAGGAGGAGGAGGAGGAGCCCGAGGGCAAGGCCTGCCCGTGGATCTGGAGTCGGCGGCGAGCCTGCCGGGGAACGTGAGAAGGGGCGGGCCTCCTCAGAAGGCTCGGAGGTCCTCCGGCCTGCTGAGAGGTTCTCTGAGCCCTCCCCGAGGGCACAAAAAGCTCCTCGGAAGGCCGGAGGGCTTCCGAGAGGCCTCGCCGCCTTCTGAGAGGGCCTTCTCCCTCTCACTTCCCCCCTTCGCTCGCCGCAGGCTGGAGGCCTGGGAATTGGCACCAACACCAAAGCAGGGGGGTGCTCGTCCATCGGGGAGGACGATCCTGGATTTTGGTACTGTTGGTAATCCTCCTGCCACCTGGGACGCCAGAATATAACCACCATCACCGAGATCGGGGACATCCCCCTTGGGGGGAGCAAACCGCCGATATTGTGAGCGTTTTTTTTATTCAGCGTTTCGACACTGGGCGGAAAGAGGGGGAGGCGGTAAGGCTCTGCGTAGCTTGGGGCAGACAGGGCGCGCGCGCAGCACGGGGATCCATCCGCGTTTTCAAGTGTACACGGGGAGTGTCAACCAATTTCGTCTTTGGGCAGGCGCGCACGCACGCGTGCGAGCAGTGTTGCATTTGTTCATGATTGTGTGCAGGAGCCGTGGCCAGGCTCAGGCCCAGCGGTGCTGAAGGCCCGATGTAGGGCCGCATGTCGACAGGTCTGGCCCGACTCCGCAAGAAAGGCGTCCTTAGATTATCGCCGGTTCTACCGAAAGGAGAATATCCCATCTCAATCCGGACTTAGTTATAGCCGAAGGGGAGGTGAGGGTTCAGCACACCATTTTCTTCATAGACTCGTTCTTCCTGATTGGCCTTGGACATTCTGTGGGAGTGGTGCGCCTACATATTACACGTTCCTTTTTTGCAACACGGTCTATGACGCATCTGGGATCTGATTGTGTCCGTTGGCCTGCCCCCACTGGTCAACAGGCACTTGCGGCAGCGAAGCTCATTACACCTATCCGTCCCCTCCTTCACTACGACTTGGGTCTGGCCGATCTGTTTGTCATTGAGGACTTCGTATGGAACCATTGCTTTCGGCAGACAGCCCTCATCGAATTGACATTGGTGGCAAAGGTTCTCTTGGACAGTATCTTCCCTCTTGGAGGGTCTATTCGTTTCCAGTCTTGCAACGCAATGATACTCGCGCATGTGCTCGCTGCTCTTGGGGTTGCGCGCATACGGAGGGCGACAATGTCTCGAGCTGTTCCCGGGTGGGCGAAAGATGTTCTCAGATTCTTACCTCCTGGGTGGCTCAGCAATATCCAGAATCCAGGGGATCCGCTGATCCAGTACATCCGTTCTATCGCCAACGGCCACCTCCCGGACACGCCTTCCGCTTCTGGGCCACACGGTGCACAATCCGTGGTATACGCTCTGTTTTCTCATTCTGGCGTCTACGTGGGAAAGAGCAACATTCAGCGTACTCATGGCGTTGGCTATGCTGCCAGGGTCTTTGAGCACATGAAGGGCATCTTGGACCTCCGGCACAAAGAAAGTGGCAAGCTACGGTACAAGATGATGCGGAAAAGCTCGGGTTCCGTTTGCATGCTTCCTGTGGTCGGCGTTGAGACGGAATCCCGAGCTCTAGCCTTGGAGTCGTGTGCAATCAAGATCGGCCGCCCCAAGTGCAACGCAGAGGAGCTGAAGCCGTCCACCAGTAAACTCAGGTCTTCGCGCTCTTCCTCGAGGAGCCGACCTTCGTCGTGGCGCCGGGAGCGGAGACGAATACCACATTCTATTTGGGCTAGCCCTGTAATTTCGAAAGCTGTGCGTCGGGTCGAACAGGATGCAACTGTACTACATGGTGCTCGAGGGTTGGATTTACGCTTCAAGGATCTATACACTTTGCACCTACAGGAGTCTTTTGGCATGTCGGGGGAGTACGGCCCACTTTGGAAATTTGACGCTACCCGTCTAAATTTGTTTTTGAGTTACGCTGCGAGTTGGAAGCCGTCGATCGTTCTACCTTGGGCATGGGGCCGGTACCGCTTGGCTGCGTTCCTATACCGTGCAGCTGAATTTCGTGACAACATACGCCCGACCAGGGCAAGGAAGATTGCCATGAACAAGACTTTACGCCACCTGCTCGCCCAAGTTCGCTGCCCATTATCGGTTCCACCTTTTCGTCTACCAGGGTCATGCGCCGGCGCAGGGGTATAGAAGGAAGTTCGCCGTACTGTCTTCCAGGCAATCTCCAGGATCCGGTTTTCCCCGTTGAGGCTGTGGCTGGCGAGGTATGTCCAGTTCGTCTTCAAGCGGGCGCCCCGCTGGAAGGACAAGGTCGATGCCAACAGGAGGTTCCGGGAGGCACGCTACTCGATACCACCAGCGATCGCACCTGGCGTTCTTCCGTGTCCGATCCACTTTCAAGCATTACATGGTGAGTGGAGGTTACCAGTGTGGCCAACCCCAGCTTCTATTTCAAAGGAGTTGGGGCGTTCTTGGATGTTTTGGGGTCGAGCAGTTCGTCTTCCTTCTAGTCTCCGTCATTCGGTGCGCGACACACTCGGACATGCTGGTGTTGTTGGCCTTCCTGTGCAACCTCTTCAGTGGCGCAAGTTCGAAGTTCACCTTCGCGAGCAGTTGTACCGGGTCCGCGGGCAGTCCATTGTAGGCGACGACAAATTTCCCAACCGGGTTTGGGCAGGCCCGATGGACGAATTGGCGCCATATTTTTTAGCTTCGCTCAACTCTGACCCCTCGTGGCATCATCGTCCTGAGCTTGATTATGGGGATTGCGCAGCGTGGCAGATTGCACAGGCACGTCTTGGTGTCCCCAGGTTCTTGCAGGCTTCCATGAGCCGTTCTACGAGCGCGGCCCAACCAGCCCATGCCTTCCCCCTCGTCAAGAGCAAGTGCTTCCAATGTAATGGGGTGCGATCTTGTGTCAAAGACGGCCACAGCTGCTGGCGGCGAGTCGTAGATTCCAGTTGCGCGTTTGGCAGAGCTGCGCGGAAAGTTGTTGGCAGGGGCCTGCGGGGCGCTGCGCGTCGGTGCACGCTCTCCGATGAAGTTTGGGGCATGCGGGATGTACGGAAGGATTTGGACACGATGCTCAGTCGTTTGTCATCGCCACCTACTTCGTCGTGCCGCCGTTGTTCCTCGCCGTTGGATGGTACCCTCCAGTGCGTCGTCGCTGACGCGGACCAGGCGTTTGAAGCTTGCCGAGCGGACCGCGTGTTGGAGGATTGGGATTATATATCTTCGCTATATGTTCAACGGTTTCGCACGTCCTCCATTCTTGTACGCAAGGGCACACGGGATGCATCCCGACCTAACACTTCTGGATCGTACGGCCGGGGTTGGTGGTGCTTGAGCGTACGAGATCTCAAGAAAGGTTTGGCGGCATACACGCTGGAGACTCTCGTGGTGGCGGCTGGCCAGATCTTCAGCCTGGATGGTATCTCAATTGGTGGGATCATGTCTGCGGCGTGCGTGTCCATCGTGCTCGGCGCCCAGGAAGCCAGGTGGAAAGAAAATTCAGACGGTCGCCGGAATGCAGGTTTTCATTTTGGTTCTGATCCTCTGGAGACGGTCATTGGCAAGCTGCGGTACGTTGACGACATTTTGGCGTGCTCCCGATGCGTATGCCGCCGCTGCTTGTTCGCTTTCTTGCAGTGCTCTTATGATGTCAAGCTGAGTTTGATTACTGATCTGGATCCCGCAGGGCCATGGTCTGGTGTATGGCTTGATCTTGGCATTCACGCTTCGGGGCAAGATCTCACCGTCATCCCAAAGAATGAAAACAGAGCGTGGTTGCAAGGGCGTGGACCTCGCGGCCGGCCCGCACTTTTGTCCTGGCCTGGTGTCCCTGTTGGGGGATTCGGGGTCCTCCGGGCCACGATCATGCAGAAAATTACGAGAAGCCGGGAGCTCCAGGTTCCTGGGGACGTGGCTGTTCTATGGGTTATGGAGATATTGTTTGAGTTGTTCCTCTTGTCTTACCCAATGTCGCTTCTCCGTGCTCTTGTCCACAGTATTCCTCCTTGCCCTGTGGCTCGAGGTGTCCGGCTCGGTTTCCGCATCTTCCATTCGGCCATGGGGGCGACCGACCGACAGGGGAGCGGGCGCCGGAACCACCACGGTGACCGCCGCGATGATCGTTACCGGCAGGATCGCGAGAAGCAGTACGACGGGTACGACAATCGCCGGGTGGACGCCGGCGTGTCGCCACTTCGGGGGTATACTTCCAATTTTCCTCAGAAGCACTATGGATACTATTCTTGGGGTAGCCGCCGCGGCCGCGATGATTACCATGATCGTGGAGATTACGGCGGACGGTACTACAATCGCGGACCTTACGATGGATCGCCACCCCCTCGACATTCACGTTCAGAGGAGTCCAGCGACCAGTGGGAGGTCGAGCAGGCCAAGGCCTTGCTGTACGAGAAGGACCCAGCAGACCGCGCAGCAGAAGATGCACGTCGCCAGCAGGTCGAAGAGGACAAGTGGCGCAAGCAGGGCGAGTTCTTCTTGAAGGCATTGGACACCAAGCTGGAGAAGATCATCGACAAGGCCGGTACGGGCTCGGGCAACGAGGCTAAGGGCGCGGACGGCGCCGCAGGCTCGGCCGGTGCTGCCGCTGACGGGACCGAGCTCACCGCTGTGCAGAAGATGTGGTTGGAGGCGGAGCTTCAGCATAAGGTGAAGATGGCGGACAAGAAGGTGGCCACGGCGCAGAGCACTATTGTCGAGAAGATGGCCGAGCCTGCCTTCGCAAAGTTGGTCTCCGCATTCTATGGCAAGCACATGGCGGACGAATCGATCCCTCGCACCCGCGAGGCTCGCGTCAAGAAGCTTCTCGAGCATGTCAAATCCCAGTGAGTTTGTCATCGTACCGCTGATTTCCCAGGTGGGCTTCCAGGTATTCCTCTCCTCTGGTTGGTGGTGGCTTTCTTCGTGGGAGTCGTGTACGCTAGCATGTACCCCGCGGAATGGGTTCAAATGCATCCACACGTACGGGCCCTCAGGACCTATTTCGACGCGTGGCTGTACCCCCAGGCGCACACAGATGTTCACACCTTCGGTCTGGCAGCGGCTCGGGCAGCATCGTCTGTGATATCATCTTTCTTCACTGCCGAGGGCGCTCCGCTGGTTCTCCCACCGATCTTGTGGGGGCTGGCGAGACGCCGCCAGAGAGCGATTGCCATGTAGAACTCGCCCGGGGGCAGGTGCTTGTGAAGTGCATGGGGATTGCCCGAAACCGGGAGCCTGCATTGATTCCCACCTCTCTTCGGGAAGTTGCGGTTCGAGGCGCAACTCTTGCATGCTGATGCGGTAAGGCTCTGCGTAGCTTGGGGCAGACAGGGCGCGCGCGCGCAGCACGGGGATCCATCCGCGTTTTCAAGTGTACACGGGGAGTGTCAACCAATTTCGTCTTTGGGCAGGCGCGCACGCACGCGTGCGAGCAGTGTTGCATTTGTTCATGATTGTGTGCAGGAGCCGTGGCCAGGCTCAGGCCCAGCGGTGCTGAAGGCCCGATGTAGGGCCGCATGTCGACAGGTCTGGCCCGACTCCGCAAGAAAGGCATCCTTAGATTATCGCCGGTTCTACCGAAAGGGGGAGGCGGGGGGGTTTACCTCCGGACCTCTGCTTAACGCCACTGTTTGCAGCAGTGCGTCCTGTGGGGGAGACCCCACCTGCTCGAAACAGGCGCCAAAAGCAGCCAAGATCTACTCCATGGGGGGGGGGAAGGGGGGTACTCGAGGGCCCGCGCCGATGGGCAAAACAATTCATAAAAAACTATCACAGTGATGCTGGCGCCAACCTCTGGGCCTCCGAAGGCCCAGACCTCCCAACGTCTCGAGGGGAACCTCGGGGCGGAGGTCCGCCGCGGTGCTGAGGCCTCTGGGGGCCTCTGGCCCAGGCCCAGACGCGGGTTATGTTGCTCCCATCGTACTTAAGGACCACATCCCAGAAAAAAAAAACGAGCACCCGGAAAAGTGTCGAAAGAGTCTCGAAACAGTGTCGAAAAAGTGTCTCCCAGGGCCCGACGTATGAAAACCCTCGAGTTTCGGCATCTTTGTTGGTGCTCGAAATTATTTCTGATGGTCAAGGCACAAAATAGGTTGGAACATCATAAGACTCGGGATGGAGGGCAGGCCCGGAGGGGGAAGAGTCCAGGCATGCGGAGAGGTCACGCAGAAAAAGAGTCAAATCGGCCTTGGAGAAATTCAGCAAACCACCCTTTTTAGCGAAAACGGCCCCATGACCGAAACCGACGGACCTGGACCCGCAAAGATGACGGTCGCGACGCCCTCTCGCGAACCGGGAAACAGCCGATTCGCTAATCGACGTGTCAGGGTTGCCTCCGATCAAAGCGCTGGATGTCTGGGGCAGGGGGCCAGCTTCGGGAGGGGCCTGGAGTCGAACCAGACGTCCTGGCGTCTCATAGCCATCGAGACGGACGTGTTTCATCGCTTTCCGCCTCTCGGGGCCCGTACATGGCCTCGGGGCCGTCAATCGGCGACTCCAAAGGGTGTGGTTTGCAGAGGGTGTGGTTTGCAATCGGCACCCTGGGGAACATCCTGGGAGGCACCCCAAGGGGCGCGCGGGGACCTCAATAGAGTTCTCCCGCGCCCCGAGGAGGCCCGACGAGGACAGTGTCGTGCCCCCCAGGCCCCAACGGTGCCGACCGCAAACCACACCCCGGCGTGATCATGCCCTTAGTAATCGCCGAGTCAAAAAAAACAACTCGCGATGAAAAACTGGTCCCGGGGAAGTGATCGAAAGGGCAGGGGCCCGCGTCTCGAAAAGGTCGCGTCTGGGGGCGACACACCGCGGCCAGATCGGCGATAGGCCCCGCGATGGGCAACCCCCACGCTCTTGATTGGCGGCGCGCACAGTGGGGTAGAGAGATGGGGGAAGGCTTCTTAGAAGGAGATTGTTTCTTAGAAGGCGCCGGCCCTGTATCTACAGACTCCTCCTCCTCCTTTTCCTCCTCCTTTTCCTCCTCCTCCTCCTCCTCCTCCAACTCCTCCTCCTCCTCCTCCTCCTCCTCCTCCTCCTCCTCCTCCTCCTCCTCCTCCTCCTCCTCCTCCTCCCTCCTCCTCCTCCTCCTCCTCCTCCTCATCATCATCATCATCATCATCATCATCATCATCATCATCATCATCATCATCATCATCATCATCATCATCATCTGGCCGGCGCCCCTGGGGACCGAGCCCAGCCAGGGAGGCAGCAGCAGGTGGCCCGGCAGCACCGCGGGATCCGCCGCGGCCAGGAGCGCCAGGTGTGCGCCGCCGACCTCTTTCGAGTGCTCTCGGGAACTGCTGCTGCACCTCCCCCGACTCGCGCTGGATCTCCCAAGTCATATCCCGATGCGGCCGGATGTCTCCGGATTAGCCTTCGCTAACCTTGGCTTGCATCGAGCTCCATCTCCCTGCGAGTTGATTACAGAAAAAGGAAGTTCACATCAGCATAAACTGTTCGAGGTCCAGCAGAACTCCGAAAGCCTATGCGTATGCGCATGGTCTTCCTTAACCGTGGTAACGCTAAGATTACCCGTATTGTTTCCGCTTTCTTGTTGAAAAACGTATGTGAATATTGGTTTTCGAAGTAGTATCAGTCGTGCTCTCCTTAGTTGTACGATAACTAATGATACCAGCACTCTTGAGGTACTACGAACAGTTTTCGATGTAGTACGGTGTTATGATTCGTATGGTTCGTCGTGCTATTGTTATTGGCACTTGCTTTACTACTCTGCTGTCCCCAAGCAGTGTTTGCGCTTAGGGCCTTTTCACTTCTGTTCGCAGGAATTGGGCTGATGTGCCGCTCTGACGGCTACATTGCCGCCGTCGCCGCCCCGTCGCCGCTTCGTTGGCGCCCGTCGTATGGGCCTGCCTACCGCTCTGGCGGCTAGATTGCCACAATCGCCGCGTCGTCGCCTCCCGCCGTCTGGCATTTGTTGCGCAATGCACTAGCAAAACAAATACTGCACCAGTCAGAGTTTACTACCAGACTGCACCACATATAGATCGATGTGTACTTATACAAACGTAAAACCCTTCTACATAGATTGCGCAACATTGATTGCATAGCACAGATTGCACAAAATAGGTTGCGTCACCCCCCGCCAAGGTTTATCGGTACCCCTTTTTCGTATGGCAATTTACGGATGATGTTGCCTCATCGTCCATCCGAAATACGATTTCATACTATCCCGGCCACGCCCGTATCATCCCCCCCCCGCCATCCTCTGCAAAAAAAAAAAAAAAACGATATGCGCACACACTCGCTTATAAAAAATCAAAAGTTTCCAGTAATCCTCTGCAAAATGAGACGAAGTGCACACGCGCGCGTCGTCGCGCGCGCATGCCGAAGTCCTTCAGAAAGTCACGGTCCCGCAAGGATTTCAAAGCCCATTCCCAAAAAAAAAAATAAACCACAGAGTTTTGCAACACGGTTCTTACTAACAAGAAAACCATAGGTTCTTCAACCCTTCCATTTAATGCTACCAAACGGGCTCCGCGCGCGCGCATGTCGAAATCGTTCGAACGCCCTTGCGCGCGGGCTGGCGTGACACGATCCGTGTCAAATAACACCATGCGGGCCACTCTCGCGCGTCTGCCGCGCGCGCATTCCGAACTCCGAGGGCGCGCCGCTGGATGACCCCAAGGGCCAAGGGGGAGGGGGAGATCCCCCCCCCCCTTCCCCGATGCGTCGTCGGGGAACCCCCCCTCCCCCCCTTTCCCGATCCGTGGTCGGGGAACCGCCCCCCCCACCCCCTCCCCCCCGTTCTAGGTCCGTCGTCGGGGACCCCCCCCCGCCTCACATTTTCAAAGCGGGGGGGGGTCGGTCCCGCCCCTCCCCCCCTTTTGGCCGCCAAATTCGGCACCCCCCCCCCTTTCCCCCCTTTCGCCACGGCGCCCCCGGTCTCCGGAACCCGACCCCTACCACCCTAACACTAATCCCCACCCTCGCCCTAACCCCTAACCGTAACCCCAAACCCAATCCCTAGCCCCAAACAGTACTCAGTACTCATTACGCACTACTCGCTACCCACAGTTCACTACTCGCTACTCACTACTCATTCCTCACTACGCACTACTCACTACTCACGACTCACTACTCACTACCCACGACTCACTACCCACGACGCACTACGCACTACTCCCTACTCCCTACCCACTACTCACTGCTCACTACAAACTACTCACTACTCACTACTCACTATCCAATACTCAATATTCCCGAAACACAACTCACTACCCACTATTCGCTAATCACAAATCATTACTCCCTACCCACTAACCACTATCCACTACTCACTACTCACACTTCACTACTCACTACTCACTGCCCACGCTCTCACTATTCACTATCCACTACTCGCTACTCGCTACTCCCTACTCCCTACACAGTACGCACTACCCACTACTCGCTACACCCTACGACTTACTCGCTACCCAATACGCACTATTCACCACCAACTACTCACTACTCACTACGCTCCCACTACTCACAACTCACTACTTCCCACTCCCTACTCGCTACTGCCAATTCACTACTCACTACCCAATACTCAATACTCACTACTCACTAAACACTACTCACTGCCCACTACTCACTGCTGACTAAGCACTATTCACTACCCACTAACAATTATCCACTTCTTGCTACTGAGAACTCACAATTCACTACTCACTACGCACTGCCCAAAACTCACTACTCACTATCCGCAATTCGCTACCCAATAGGACAGATTCACTACCCACTACGCACTACTCGCTACTCACTACTCACTTTTCCCGACTCCTTACTCACTACTCACTAGTCGCAAGTCGCTATTCACAACTCACTACTCACTACTCACGACTCACGACTCACTGATTTCTACTCGCTACTCGCTATTCACTACCGACTACTCAATACCCACTTCTCGCTTCTCACTACTCACTATTCACTTATCACTACTCACAACTCACGACTTACTACTCACTACTCGCTACCCCCTACTCGCTACGCACAACTCACTACTGCCTCCTGACTACTCCCTCCTCACTACTCACGACTCACAACACCCTACTCGCTACACACTACTCGCGACTCCCTACTCGCTACTCCCTACTCGCTACTCGCTACTCGCTACTCACCACTCACTACTCACTACTGTCTACTCACTGCGCACTACTCACCACCCACTACTCACTACTCACTTCTCGCTATTCCCTACTGTCTACTCCCTCATCCCCACTCCCTGCTGACTACTCACCATGCACTACTCACTACACACTCCTCATTCCTCACTACTCGCTACTCAGAATTCCTTACTCACTACTTCCTTCACACTACTCACTAACCACTACTCACTACTCGCTGATCTCTACGCGCTAGTCACTACTACAACTACCCATTACCCAATACTCACTACTCACCACGCACGACTCACTGCGCACTACTCACGATCAAATACCCACTACTCACCAATCACTATTCAAAACACTCTACTCTCTACTCACTACCCGAGAAGCCCCCTCCCCAGCCCCCTGTTCGGCACAAAGGGGGCGACGGGGGGGCGTTCAAATCCCCCCCCCTTCGGGGGGAAGGGGGGGGGGTCGAAAATTTCACCCCGCCTTTGAAGGGGGGGAGGGGGGGGGGGGGGGGTCTGCGAGCACACCCCCCCTTAAATGTATTCAGGGCCATCCACCGGCGCGCCCCCCCGAAATTCCTTCCGAAACCTTCATCGCCGACGCGAAAACGCCGTCATCGTCGCCAGCGCGATCAGCATCGGCGCCGCGTTTTTCACCAGGGCAATGTTTCGGCAGCCCCAGGAGGCCTCGGCGCCTGGGTAGTCTCTGGAAATGTCAGGAATATCAGGAATATCAGGAAAACACAGCGTTTTCTCAGGGGTAATCCCTGGGAAGGTCAGGAATATCAGGAAAACACAGCGTTTTTCACCAGGGCCATCTCTGGGAAGATCTTGGAAATCTGGAAAATCTGGTAAACGGTATTTTTTCAAGAGCAGGAGGATGATAATCAAATCGTGTAGCTTCAACAGGGCAGCGTTGGCCGTCGGCTGCCCCCCGTCAGTTGTGAACGCAGCTCCCCAATCAGTTCTGCGAGCAGCCTCCTGCTACGAAACATTACTCGCAAAACTAGCTGTGAACGCCGCTCCACACCTAGTTTTGTGAGTGATGTCTTCCTCCTCACCCTCGTCATGCTCCTCGCCCTCCTCTTCTTCCTCCTCCTACTCCTCCTGCTCCCCCCCATCCTTCCTCCTCCTTCTTTTCTTCACTCAACCCCACCTCTCCGCTTCATGGCGCCACTCACAAATCTAGTTGCGAACGCAGCTCCGCAACCAGTTTTGCGAGCAGCCTCCTGATAAGAGACATTACTCGCAAATCTAAATGTGAACGCCGCTCCACACCTAGTTTTGTGAGTAAGGTGTTGCTCCTCACCTTCGTCATGCTCCTCACCCTCCTCTTCTTCCTCCTCCTACTCCTCCTGCTCCTCCCCCCTTCCTCCCCCTTCGTTTCTTCACTCTACCCCCACCTCTCCGCTTCGCGGCGTCACTCGCAAATCTAGTTACGAACGCAGGTCCACAACCAGTTTTGCGAGCAGCCTCCTGCTACGAAACATTACTCGCAAAACTAGCTGTGAACACCGCTCCACACCTAGTTTTGTGAGTAAGGTGTTGCTCCTCACCTTCGTCATGCTCCTCACCCTCCTCTTCTTCCTCCTCCTACGCCTCCTGCTCCTCCCCCCTCCTCCTTCTTTTCTTCACTTTACCCCCACCTCCCCGCTTCGTGGCGTCACTCGCAAGTCTAGTTGTGAACGCAGCTCCCCAATCAGTTCTGCGAGCAGCCTCCTGCTACGAAACATTACTCGCAAAACTAGCTGTGAACGCCGCTCCACACCTAGTTTTGTGAGTAAGGTGTTGCTCCTCACCTTCGTCATGCTCTTCACCCTCCTCTTCTTCCTCCTCCTACTCCTGCTGCTCCTCCCCCCTCCTCCTTCTTTTCTTCACTTTACCCCCACCTCTCCGCTTCGTGGCGTCACTCACAAATCTAGTTGTGAACGCAGCTCCCCAATCAGTTCTGCGAGCAGCCTCCTGCTACGAAACATTACTCGCAAAACTAGCTGTGAACGCCGCTCCACACCTAGTTTTGTGAGTGATGTCTTCCTCCTCACCCTCGTCATGCTCCTCGCCCTCCTCTTCTTCCTCCTCCTACTCCTCCTGCTCCTCCCCATCCTTCCTCCTCCTTCTTTTCTTCACTCAACCCCACCTCTCCGCTCCATGGCGTCACTCACAAATCTAGTTGCGAACGCAGCTCCGCAACCAGTTTTGCGAGCAGCCTCTTGATAAGAGACATTACTCGCAAAACTAAATGCGAACGCCGCTCCACACCTAGTTTTGCGAGTAAGGTGTCGCTCCTCACCTTCGTCATGCCCCTCACCCTCCTCTTCTTCCTCCTCATACTCCTCCTGCTCCTCCCCCCTTCCTCCTCCTTCGTTTCTTCACTCTACCCCCACCTCTCCGCTTCGTGGCGTCACTCGCAAATCTAGTTACGAACGCAGGTCCACAACCAGTTTTGTGAGCAGCCTCCTGCTACGAAACATTACTCGCAAAACTAGCTGTGGACGCCGCTCCACACCTAGTTTTGTGAGTAAGGTGTTGCTCCTCACCTTCGTCATGCTCCTCACCCTCCTCTTCTTCCTCCTCCTACTCCTCCTGCTGCTACGGCTCCTGATCACTCAGCCCCCTCCTCTCCACTTCGAGGCGTTACCCTCCAATCTAATTGCGAATGCAACTCCACAACAAACCTTGCGAGCAACCTTCCGCTACGAATCATTATTCACAAAACTAGTTGTGAACGCCGCTCCACAGCTAGGAAGAGGCGGTGGAAAATGGGGGAGGATGTTGCTCAACTATGGCTGGTGCCACTGGAGCTCGGCATTCACCAGATGACGCGGAGGAGGAGGAGGAGAACAAGGGGCTCAATTTTGAGGAGTAGGGCAAATATGGTTTGGAGGAGAAGGTGGAGGAGGAGGCGGTGGAGGGGGAGGAGGAGGAGACGATGAGCAGGAGGACAAACGTTGGGAGGAGGAGGAGAAGGAGGAGGAGGAAGAGGTGAATGAGGATTCAGAGAAGGAGGAGAAGGAAGAATAGTAGGAGGATTCTGATGAGGAGGACAAACATGAGGGAGAGCTTGAGGAGAATTTAAAGAAGGAGGAGGGGAAGAGAAGCAGGAGGAGGACAATGAGTTTAAATTTGCGGAATCGGAATAGGAGGAGGACAACATGCCGAAGAGGAGATGGAGGAGGATTCAGAGAAGGAAGATGAAGAGGACAAGGAGGAGGAGGAGGAGGAAGAGGAGGACAAGGAGTTTGAAAGTGAGAGGGGGTAGGAGGAGGAGAATGATGAGGACAAACATGAGGAAGAAGTGGATGAGGATTCATAGAATGAGGAGGACGAGGGGAAGGAGAAGGAAGAGGAGGAGGAAGAGAAGAGTTGAGGCCAATGCATTTGATTTTGAAGCGGAGGGGGCAGAAGACAAACATAAGGAGGAAGAGGATGTGGAGAAGGATTGGGAGACGGTAGAGGAGGAAAATGAGGAGGAGGACGAGGAGGACAAGGCGTTTGGTACCGAGGAGGAGGAGGAAGAGGAGGACGAGGAGGAGAGGACAATTATGAAGAGAAGGTGGAGAAAGCTTCAAAGAAGAAAGATGAGAAAGAGAAAGAGAGGGAGGGGGAGCTTGAGGTTGAGAAGGAGTAGGATGCTGAAGAGGAGGAGGAGGAGGAGGGGCATCATAAACATGAGATGGTGAGATTGGATTGCAATGCGCCGCGAAAGACTGAAGTCGCTTCGCGCTGAAGTGTTTGGATTGCAATCGACGGAATTGCGGTTTGCAACGTAGCAAACCATCATGAAGAAAAACAGGAGGAAGGAACGGGTTATGATGACTGGAGGGATGATGGGAGAATGTGTATGATCATGTGGGGGGGGGGCGAGCATATATATATATATATATATATATATATATATATATATATAACGGTTCCGCAATAAGAATTCTCAACACAAACAAAAATGCGCTCGGGGTCTTCAGAATCGTCTGGGGAAGCATAGGTTTCAACATGTTTACAATGTGCTACCACATGTGCCTCTCGCGCGCGCACTTCGAACTCGTTCGGGCGCCCATGCGCGCGTGATGTCGCAAGAAACCATTGCAAAAAGACTGGGCGAAGTACACGCGCGCGCGCCGTCGCGCGCGCATGCCGAAATTCTTCGAAAACTTGTGGGTTCGTGAGAACGTCAAAAACAAGTGCCCCGAAAACATATCAACAACAGAGTTTTGCAGCATCCGTTTCAAAACAAGCATGCGCTCGCGTTCCTGCGGATTCTTAAGAAAACCCTCGGTTCTCCGACCTTCCCATTAAATTTTGCCAAACGGGCCCATCGCGCCGCGCGTCGAAACCATTCGAACGCCATTGCGCGCGTGCTGGGGTCGGGGCACGATCAGTGTCAAATAGCACCATGCAGGCCACTCTCGCGCGTCGGCCGCGCGCGCATGTCGAACTCATTCCAAAACCTTCATCGCCGACGCGAAAAAGCCGTCATCGTCGCCAGCGTGATCAGCATCGGCGCCGTCACTGGCCTTGCCGTCGTCGTTGTCATCATCACCACCACCGTCGCTACCATCATCATCGCGCCTACAGTTGTCGAGCATGATACCGCGCCCGCCCAAGTCGCCGAGTCGCACTGAAGTGCCCGCTGAAAGGTGCCCAGCGGTCAGCGCCACCGCGCCCGCGTCGGTCGCGCCAGACAATCTGGCCGCTGCGCGCGCGAGCATGAGCGGGCCAGCGCGGACGCGGAGGTGCACCAGCCAACTCCAAACACTCATCGCAATCGCCGCCGCGAAGGGTCTGCAAACCGATTTGCGGGTGGGCGGGTGGGTGATTGCGCGAGCGGTGGAATGAACAACACTCTGCGAACAGAACTTAATACCGCCACGTAAATTTCGCCATCTAGGTCGCACAAGAAACATTGTACAACATAGATTGCACAACATAGATTGAACAACATAGAGTGCACCACCTTGATTGCACCACAAATCCGCCGATCCTGTCGGCGTGTGTGAGGGGCGTGTATGTTCGAGTCGTCGTCTCCGTCAGTCGTCGTTTCTGTCGCCCCCTTTCCCTGCACCCTCCTCCTCAAGCCTGTCAGCGAGAAAGCCATCTAGCAATGTCGTAATCGAGTCGAAGGGAAGCCCGTTCCCTTTGATCCCCTCCCCGTCGGGGGGGAGGGGTCCCGGGGGGGAAGGGGTGCCAGGGGGGGGGTCCCCGGGGGGGTGACGGATACGCATTGCCCCCTGGGGGGTCCGAGGCCTGAGAAAGTACCAAGACAAGCCACGAGAGCCCCAAGAGGCCCCCGAGACGGTCCAAGAGTGCGCAATCGCCAAACGATCTGTCAAAAACGCCTTAACGCTCTCCAGACTGCCCATGGGGTCTCCAAGACGCCCCAAGAAGCCACCTAGAGCACTCCCGAGGGCAGGAAGCAAAACGAATCGATGTTCCTTGGATTGTTGTTTAAAGATTTGGGCGTTCTCACCTTTTCCTCTTCCCGCCGCTCCAAGACTGCCCGGGAGGCCCCCGAGATCCTTCCAAAAACGGGCCAAGAGGCCTCTAAGAGGAACCCAAAACAGCCCAAGAGGAGCCCAAGACAGCCCAAAACGCCTCCAAGACGGCCCAGGGGGGCCCCAAAACGGCTCCAAGAGCGTGTCCTAACGGGGTACCCGAACGGGCATTTCGAACCCTCAGCCCCGCTGTTCCCAGGAGGACCCACGAGGTTTCCAAGAGGTTCCCAAGAGGCTCCTAAGAGGCTCCCAACAGGCCCCCGAAAGACTTCCGAAAAGACCCCAAGAAGCATCCTTGACGACGCTGGCCCACGTCAACGTCGTCGTCGCCGCCGCCGCCGTTGTCGTCGTCCCCCGTCAGGGTCGGCGGTACCGGCCGTAAGGCCTTCGCAATTCTGCACCACACAGATTGCATGATATATGTATATATATAGATATATATATACATGCATACATACATACATACATACAAATATACATACATACATACATACATACATACAAACATACACATATACATACACAAATACATACATATACATACGTATACGTATATGCATACATGCATGCATACATGCATGCATACATACATACACATAAACATGCATGCATACATACATACCTACACATACACATACACATACACATACACATACACATACACATACACATATACACATGCATATACACATACACATACATATACATATACATATACATATACATATGCATATGCATATGCATATGCACATACACATACACATATACATGTGCATGCGCGTGTACATGTACATATACATATACATATACATATACATATACATATACATGTCCATATACATGTACATACACATATGCATATGCATATATATATGCATATATATGCAAACATATACGTATACATATAAATAAACATATACATATACACATACATATACATATGCATATGCATGTACATATACATATACATATACATATACATATACATATACATATACACATACATATACAATACACATACATATACAATACATATACATATACATATACATATACATATACATAAAGATCAACATCTACATACATTGGCGCGCACATATAGACAGCACCAATTACATTACACAACATAGATTGCACAATTGATGTTGCACCATATAGATTGGTTGCACCATAAAAATCGCACAATAACATCTTGTGTACAGATATGGCACATTCAGATGGCATGACATAAAGTACACCACACTGCTAGCTCCGTATAGACGACACCAACTACATTGCACAACATAGGTTGCACCACCTCTATTGCCCAACATATGTTGCACCACATTTGTTGCACTACATCGACTGCATCACAAACATTGCACCACACAGAATGCACAACATGGATTGCAACACACGTATTGCAGAACATTGATTTCCCTTTCTAAAAATATGATATACCCCCTTTCCCCACCCCGGGGGGTTAACGGGACATTTTTCCGTTTTGTAATTTCCATATGTTTCTGCCACATCGTCCATCCTGAATTTGAACTCGTACCATCCCAGATGGGCCGGAATTCTGAAATACTATGCGCGCAAACTCGTTCACCCAAAATCACCCGTTTTCAAAAATCCCTTGAAAAACAGGGTCGATGTGCACGCGCGCACATCGTCGCGCGCGCATACCGACATCCTTCAAAAACCCTAGGTTTCGCATACATTTAAAATCGAAGCTCGCGAAAACATGCTAAACACACATGGTTTCGCAACAAACGCTTTCAACCCAAAAAATGCCCAAGTTTTTGGTGTTAATTTTGTAGATAAATTTATAACATGTGTAAAACCTGCTACCAAACGGGCCTCTCGCTCTCGCATGCCGAAATAGTTCGAACGCCCTTGCGCGGCGCGTGTTGTCGCAAGAATCACTTGCAAAAAACGGGACGAAGTGCACACGCGAGCGCGCCGTCGCGCGCGCATGCCAGAATCATTCAAAAACCGTCAGCGTCGCACGGTTCAAAAGCGAGTGTCCCGAAAACAAATCAAAACACATGGTTTTACAACACTTGTTTGTTTAAAAGAAAAATCCTCTCGCATGCTCATCACATTCTGCCAAACGGGCCCGTCGCGCCACATGTCGAGCTCATTCGAACGCCCTTGCACGCGTGCTGGGGGGGGCACCATCCTTGTCGAATTATACCACGCGGGACATTCGCGCGCGTCGGCCGCACGCGCATATCAAATTCCGTCGGAAGCTTTCATCAATATCGTGATCGTTATCGGCGGGCGTGATCAACATCGGCACCGTCATTAGCCGTGCCGTCGTCATCGCCACCATCGTCACCGCCATCGCTACTTTCATAATCGTGCCTATCGTTGTCGCCGTCGCCATGATACCGCGCCCGCCCAAGTCGCCGACTCGCACTGAAGTACCCGCTGGGGAATGCCCAACGGTCAGCGCCACCTCGGCCGCGCGCCAAACTAGCTGACCGCTGTGCGCGCGAGCATGCGGGGGCTAGCGCGGCCGCAGAAATGCACCAGCGAACGCCAAGCACTCATTGCGATCGCCGCCGCTTGGGTTTTTCAAACCAAGTTGCGGGTGGGTGGGTGGGATGTTTGCAAGGGCATGGAATGTGTTAACTCAGTGGCTAAAACCAAATGCACCACGTAGGCTGCACCACACGCATGGCTTCCACAGGCTGCGCCACATAGACTGCATCACGTAGAGTGCACCACGCCGATAGCACCGCACAGATCTCCAGAAACACACACCGTGCGGGGCCCACGCCAGCGAACATCTTCTCGTGATGACTCTTCTTCTTCGGCGACGACGATCGGAAACGAGCCGCCGAGCCCATGGGGGACCTCTACGAGGATGCGCCCGTGCCGCCCGACGCCCAGCGCCTCCGCGTCGGGGGCGCTCAGGCCCGCGCCGTCCAGCGGCGCCCAGTCGCGGCGGGAGGCGAACGCCCGCAGCCTGGCGCGGCGGGGCCCGCCCCACGCTGCGGTGCCTCCGCGTTCCGTCCCTGGGGGGTCCTTGCCCTCGCCCCCCCCCCCGCCCCCTCGCTCGGGCCCCCGTCCACCCTCCCTCCTCCTCCGCCCTCTGCCTGGCCCCCTCGCCCTCCCCCTCCTCCCTCCTCCTGCCCCCCTGATGAGTCCTGGCCCCTCGCCACCATCTCGTCCCTCTCCTGCCCCCCTTGTGCTCCTCCTTCCGTCCTGCCCGCCCTCAAGCAGAGCCTTGCCTTACCGCATGGTTGTCTTCGTCGCCGTCTCGCTCCTGGCGTTGAGGGCTTAACGAGGCATGCTGTCCATCGACTCGCGCTGCAGCTTCCACAGTTTCTCCAGATTTACTTGGACATCTCTGGATGCATCTCGATCTATGTGGATCTGCATCGATATGCTCAGATGTACCTCGATTTGTTTGGCATGACCCCCACAAACCCTTCTGGTGCAGGCCATCCCTTCGGGGTCGGGCTCACCTGGGGGGGTCAGCGCTGACTCGGGTCAGCAGCCAAGGCCACGTCGCGAACCTGGGCAGGCCGCACAGCAGCTCCTTTCACCCGGGTCCGCGGGAGAGGGGAAGTCGGGGGCGGCAAAGAGGGGGTGATGACTAGGGGGAGTGGATATCATGGCGGGGGCCGTGATAGCTCCCCAAATTTCATGGCGCCTCGTCGTATTTAAATGCTTCCCTGCCCTCCCCCCTGGGCCGCGCACATGCCGCCGGCCATGATTTGCGCACCCCCCTCGTGGACGCCCCCCTCTACGCCGCCCCCGAGGAAGGGGCACAAGCCCCACGTGGCTCCCAGACCGGGGTCAGCCAGAGGAAATCAAGTGGCCGCCGTTGGCGCTGACCCCCGTTTTGTGCCTCCCGAGCCCCTGCACCAGCCCGGGCGACGGGGACCGCCTCTCGCTGCCAGCGCCGCCTCCCCGAACATCATTCTACAAGTTGCCGCCGCTGGCCGCCGCTGCTGGCGGTGCCACTGCCGCCGCGCCATGGCTGACGCTGCCGCTGCCGCCGCAGCTGCTGCCGCCGCTGCTGCTCGGCGACACCGAAGGGTGTGGTTTGCAACACGCACCATGGGGGGCGGGCGAGGACCTCGACCTAGTTCTCCGCCGCGCCCCCAGGAGGCCCGACGAGGGCAATGTGGTGCCCCCCAAGCCCCAACCGAAGCAGATCGCGAACCACACCCCAGCGTAGCGACACCCTCTGTAGTCGCCAATGCTGGATCGTCGCCGCCGCATCGCCGCCGCGCCGCCGCCGCTGCGCCATCGCAGCTGCTGCCAACGCTGCCAACGCTGCTGCTGCACCGCCGCCGCTGCTGCTGCCGCCTCTGCTGCACCGCCGCGGTGCCGCTGCTGCTGCTGCTGCGCTGCCGCTGCCGCTGCCGCTGCCGCTGCCGCTGCAGCTGCCGCTGCCGCTGCCGCTGCCGCTCTGCTACTGCTGCTGCTGCTGCTGCTGCTGCTGCTGCTGCTGCTGCTGCTGCTGCTGCTGCTGCTGCTGAGGCTGCTGCTGCTGCTGCTGCTGCTGCTGCTGCTGCTGCTGCTGATGCCCATCGGTCGCGCTCCACGCGGTAGCGGCCTCAGAGACTCGCTGGCGGCCGCGGGCGCAGCCATGCGGCAGCGTGGGTGGAACCGCGCGGCGGCCTGCCAACGCGCAGCGCGCTGGCTGAGAAGAGGTTCGACGTCCTCCTCCGCCTCCACTTCCTCCAACTCTTCCCTTTCCTCCTCCTCCTCCTCCTCCTCCACTTCCTCCTCTTCCTTCTCCTCCTCCCTCCTCCTCCTCCTCCTCCTCCTCCTCCACCTCCTCCACCCTCCTCCTCTCCTCCTCCTCTGCTCCCTGCTCCTCCTCCCTCCTCCTCCGCCGCCGCCTCCTCCTCCTCCACCCGACTCTCCCTCCCCTCCTCCCTCCTCCTCCTCCTCCTCCTCCTCCTCCTCTCCTCCTCCCTCCTCCTTCTCCTCAGCATCCTCTTCTTCCTCCTCTCTCCTCCTCCTCCTCCTCCTCTTTTCCTACTCATCATCAGCTCATCACATCTCATCATCATCAATCATCATCATCATCATCATCATCATCATCATCATCATCATCATCATCATCATCATCATCGTCATCAGCATCATCGTCATCATCATCATCAGCATCATCATCATCATCAGCATCATCATCATCATCATCATCATCAGCAGCAGCAGCATCAGCATCATCATCACCATCATCATCATCATCATCATCATCATCATCATCATCATCATCATCATCAGCAGCAGCATCAGCATCATCAGCATCAGCATCGTCACCATCATCATCATCATCATCATCATCATCATCATCATCATCAGTATCAGCATCAGCATCATCATCAGCAGCAGCAGCATCAGCATCAGCATCAGCATCATCAGCATCAACATCAACATCATAGTCATCATCAGCAGCATCAGCATCATCATCAGCAGCATGACAATCAGCATCAACATCATCGACATCGTCATCGTCATCGTCATCATCATCAGCATCACCAGTTTCATCATCAGCATCATCGCAATCATCATCAGCATCATCAGCATCAGCATCATCGCCATCATCATCATCATCAGCAGCAGCATCAGCAGCGTCATCGTCATCATCATCATCGTCGTCATCATCCTCATCATCATCAGCATCATCATCATCGTCATCGTCATCGCCATCATCATCAGCATCATCATCAGCATCAGCATCGTCATCATAATCAGCATCATCAGAATCGCAATTAGCATCATCAGCATCATCATCATCGTCATCGTCATCGTCATCATCATCTGCAGCGGCAGCATCAGCATCAGCACCAGCATCATCATCAGCATCATCAGTATCATCACAATCAGCATCAGCATCAAGAGCATCATCATCAG
>CAUYUJ010019409.1:91501-103555 GCA_963575745.1 Prorocentrum cordatum
TCATCATCACCATCATCAGCATCATCATGATCATCCTCACTGTCATCATTACCATCAGCATCAGCATCAGCGTCGTCATCATCATCATCATCAGCATCATCACCATCATCATCAGCATCATCATCATCATCATCCTCATCATCGCCATCAGCATAATCATCACCAGCATCAGCATCATCCACAACGTCGACAGCATGAGCATCTCAATCACCTTCTTCTTCGTCATCATCATCAGCATCCGAATCAGCATCCTCATCATGTTCATCATCACAAGCATCATCAGCATCGTCATCATCATCATCATCAGCATCATCATCAGCATCATCATCATCATCCGCAGCATCAGAATCAGCATCAGCATCCACATCCACATCCTCATCCTTATTATCATCATCATCAGCATCATCATCATCAGCCTCATCATCATCGGCATCCCATCACCATCAGCAGCATCATAATCGTCAGCATCGCCATCATTAACTGCATGATCATCATCGTCATCATCATGAACGTTATCGACGTTATCAGCATCATCATCATCGTCAGTAGCATCATCAGCAGCATCAGCATCATCAGCATCAGCAGCATAATCGCCATCATAAGCATCATCACCATCATCAGTATCATAATCATCATCACCATCATCATCATCGTCATCATTATCAGCTGCAGCATCAGCATCAGCATCGGCATCCCCATTATCATTAGTCTCACCAGCAGCATCATCATCATCATCAGCATCATCATCAGCCTCATCAGCCTCATCATCTCATCATCATCAGCAGCAGCACAATCACCGTCATCAACAACCCAATCATCATCAGCATCATCAGCATCAGCATCACCAGCATCATAATCGTCATCATCATCGTCGTCGTCGGGGTCGTCATCTTTATCATCATCATCAACAACAACACAATCATCATCAGCAGCATCATCAGCATCAGCAGCAGCATCATCATCAGCAGCAGCAGCATCCTGGCCCCTCTCCTCCTCACTTAATCGCTGTTCCCCAGGACTCCCAGGTGAATGTTGAAAATGTCCCCCGCGACGACACCCCTCAGCAATGCACATTTTCGCCGGCGCCACTTCGAACCCGCATCGATCGCTCCAGACGCAACTGGTTCATGAAAATACCGCTCCGCAAACCAAGCAGGAGGAGGAGTCCTCCTCCTCCTCCTCCTCCTCCTCCTCCTCCTCCTCCTCCTCCTCCTCCTCCTCCTCCTCCTCCTCCTCTGGCCCGAGCTGGCACGAGCCCTCGAAGGCCAGCCAGCGAAGGCACGCCGCAGGCCCGCTTCGCCACGCGGAGCCACGGCTCCACCCGGCAGGGCGGCGCCCACACGGGCCTGCCGGGACGAGCTGACACGCCTGGGCCGGGCGGCTCGACAAGCAGGGGATCGCCAAGGTCACGGGCAAGCAGCTCGCGAGTGGCTTCAAATCAGGCCCGTCCCTCTACAGGGAGAATATTCAGAAATAGTCGAGACAAATAATACGGGGACGACGGTTCTACTATTCTTGATGACTGCTTGCTTTTTTTATGCTTACTGCTTCTCATTTTCCTTCCACAACCCGCCTGCAGGAGGACATGCCCGACCTAAGAGCGGCTGGCGGCCCCTCCTCGGGTCTCGCCCTTCCCTCAGGTCGGGCCTGCCCCCCTACAGGGGGGGGGAGCTTGGAGGTAAAAAAAGGTTCAAACATAGATCCAGAAATAGTCGAACATTGTCAAAACAAATCGTCCCCTGACTATGTTTGGCTGTTTCTGAACATTCCCCCTGTAGAGGCACAGGCCCGACTCAGTCCGTCCCTTCCCTTTCCTCTCCCCCCCCCTCGGGTCGCGGGGGTCGTGGGGCTCAGCCCCTAGCGAAGGGCAGGTGTTCAATTCACGCCTTCGGCCTTCGGCCTTCAGCCTTCTGCCTCCAGGCATCGGCCTTCAGCCTTCAGCCTCCTCCTCCTTCCCTTCGCCCTCCCCGTCCCCCCCCCCCTCCCCCCCCCTCCCCCCCTCCTCTTCCTCCTCTTCCTTCTCCTCCTTCCTCATCCTCCTCCTCCTGCTCCTCCTCCTCCTCCTCCTCCTCCTACTCCTCCTCCTCCTTCCCTTCCCCCTCCCACTCCCCCTCCCCCTCCCCCTCCCCCTCCCCCTCCCCTTCATCCTCCTTCGCCGCCGCCGCCTCGCGGACGTCGGCGCAACGCAGCCAGCAGCCCCAACGCCCAGGGGAGGGAACGGCGCCAGCGGGACCTGACAAACGATAGGGGAGGAGCCGTCGATTGATCGACGTTCGGCGTTCTCTTAAGTTTGCGGCTTAAATTCCTGATCTGCAGACAAGGCCACTAAGAGGTTCAGAGACCGGACGTCGCTGTCTTCGTCATCGTCCACAGGGCGATGGGGAAAGCGAGGGGGAATGAGGAGAAGGCAACCTAGATGCGCTCGCACCATGTCTGACATCCGACCCCTCCCACCCGTCCCTCTCCATTACGCTAATATTTTCTCCATCCGCGGACGCGTGTCGTAGCGGACCTGGACGTCCAAAAAAAGACCCCACCGCGTTATGCACGATAGGAGAAGGAGAGCTGCCAACATAGGAAGGGGGGGGAGGACGCGGCGAAGGGGAGGAAGTGGGGGGAGAGCAGCCGGGGGAACAAGGGGGGAGGGGGGGGGGGCAGGGGCAGGCGTGCGATAAGGGGCGCGGACGAGGGGAGGAGTGGAGGAGGGGAGGGGTGGAGGACGATACCTCGGGAACATGGGGTGGCGGATGATGCCTCGAGGAGATGCTGCGAATCTCGGGCCCCCAGACTGGCACCACACCGCTAGCGTGGCGCCCCGCCCCTAGAACCCCGCCCCTACAACGAATCCCGCAGCCCTTCCGCCGCATCAAAGCTCGACCACCTCCAACCTCTGCGGCCCGATCCCCGCGACGGCCACCACGGGATGAGGTTGCTGATGCCTCGTAGAGATCCCATGAGGAGGCGGCGCGGCGAGCGCCGATATCCGCTGCCGCGCGCACGCAAGGGGCCGCGCGCCATGGGGGCGTCGGCGATGGGGCCGCAGCCCCACAGATGACGGAGAACAGGATTGGGTCCAGGTCAATACGGATATTGCGTCGCTGGTCCCCTCGGACGAACTCTGCAAGCTTATAGAATAGATTTCCGCTAGGGGACAATATCAAGACACCATCGCTGAGCTCGAGATCGTCGGCAGGCAAATCTGTTGTGACGTGGGACGTAGATGAACCGATATGGAATGAATATGCTAGAACGCCGCAACCTCCTTCTCCGAATTTGTTTACGAAAACCTTGAGCATCTTTCCAGGTGACATGTGCCTTGGCTGCCAGAACAACTGCTGACGCCCAAACTCGCTCCGGATTCCGCGTCCGCATCGACACAACTGGATCCCGCAACCATGAATGCATCATCGTACGAGTCCTGTGGAATAACGTGCAGAGCGCCCTCGCCAGGTGGACCCGTCGGAACGCCAACATACATTGAAACCTCTTCGGCAAACAGTGACAATCCGCCACCGTGCCCCCTGGCACGTTGAGGCGTGGAAAAATAACAAGGTCTGCGTTATAGAGTTTTCTCAATTCTAATGAGGGGCCCTCCCCCTCCCTACTCGCAGACTCTTGCGTGTATCGCCCCTTCTTTCCGACGCCACGTCCCTCGTGCCCGCTCGAAGAGGGTACATTTTCAGCATTGCAACTAATGCCTAAACCCCCATTCCACGCGTGCTGGCTCGAGGGTGGTGCGCGTCCCGCGTGGCAGCTAATGCCTGACCCCCCCTTTCCACGCGTGGTAACTCCAAGACCCCATCCACGCGCACCCGCTCGAGATCGTACACTTCCCGCATTCCCAGGCGCTGTTCCCAAGCGTTCCAGGGCCTCGCAAGCCAAAACCCCCCGTTAAAACCGATGGATCTGCGTCCCGGGTTTCCAAGACGGCGCCCGCACAGGCAACCAAGGATACCAAGACGGCCCAAGATGCCTCGAAGACGGGCCAAAACGGCCCCAAGGCGGCCGAATATCGATTCGGAACCCTCCAAGAGGGCCCAAAGTGGCCACAGGAAGACCTCCAACAGGGTCTGAAGAAGCCAAAATCAGTGGTTCACCTCGCGGTTTGGAATGATTCCCGTATTTTCGCCAAGTCGGACTGCCGCCAGCTCAGGAGGACCCAAGAGGACCCCACGATAGCCCAAGAGGCATCCAAGACGGCCCCAAGACGGCCCAAAAGAGCCTCCCGCGGGACCAAGGACGGCCTTAGAAGGCCTTTCGACGGCCCAGGACGTTGCCATGACGGCCCCACGTCGGGCCCCCAGACACCCACCATAAGGCCAAGAGGGCCCAAAGACGGCCCAAAACAACCCCAAGCTGGCGCAAGAGCGTCCCAAGACTGCCCAAGAGGGCCCCATGGGACCCAAATGACTGCCTCACGCGGAGCCAAGACAGCCCCAAAGACGGCCAAAAAGAGGTTAATCCTCATCATCCTCACCATCACCACCACCACCACCATCATCATCATGATCATCATCATCATCATCATCATCATCATCATCATCATCATCATCACCACCACCATCATCATCATCATCATCATCATCATCATCACCATCACCATCACCATCACCATCACCATCACCATCCACATCATCATCATCATCATCATCATCATCATCATATTTAGCATCATCATCATCATCATCACCAGCAGCAGCAGCATAATCATAATCCTCATCATCACCAGCATTATCATCAGCATCATCATCACCACCACCATAACCATGACCATCATCACCACCATCACCACTAACAGCACCAGCGTCACCGTCATCAGAATCATCCTCCTCATCACCAACATCAGTATCATAATCAAACTGATACCAGAGAAAAATTCAGCAAGACTCTCTTTTGATATTACATGAGATTCCTTTGCAATTGATCTCTAGGTTCATGAAGTCTGCGAGGGTTATGAAGGCCATGAGGGGCATAGGGCTGTAAGGCTATAAAGCTATAGGCCTATGGGGCTGTAGGGCTATAGGGTCATAGGGCTGTGAGGCTATAAGGCTATAGGACTATAGGGCTATGAGGCTCTATGAACTATAGGGCAATGGGGCTATAGGGCTATAGGACTATAGGGCTATAGGGCTCTAGGGCTATTAGACTGGAGGGCGATATAGTTATAGGGCTATAAAGCTATAGGGCTATAGGGCTATAGGGCTATAAAGCGATAGAACACCCGGGCACCGGGCACCTCCGGGCACCCCCGGGCACCCCCGGGCACCCCCGGGCACCACCAGGCACCCCCGGGCACCCGGGCACCCCTGGGCACCCGGGCACCCCCGGGCACCAGGGCCCCCGGGCCCCCGAGCACCCGGGCACCCGGGCCGACCACCGAAATTGGCGACGCACCTCACTTAACCATATGAATCCGCTAGGACCCCTACAGAGGCAAGCTCTGATTGGGAAATCATGAACACAATCATCACCACCATCATTAACACCAACAATCACATCATCAACGCCATCGTCAGCGTCATTGTCGTCGTCGCCGTCATCATCAGCACCCCAATCACCAGCACCAACATCACCATCAACACCATAAACACCATCAACGTCATTGCTCGCCGTCGTCTTCGTCGCCGCAGCCACCGCCATCATCAACAGCATCATCATCGCCATAAACGCGATCATCCTCATCATACGCATCATCATCACCAGCATCATCACCATCATCATCATCATCATCATCATCATCATCATCATCATCAGAATCAATATCGTCAACAACATGATCAGCATCATCGCCATCAGAAACGCCATCATCATCCGCGTAATCATCATCATCATCATCATCATCATCACCAGCATCATCATCATCATCATCATCATCAGCATCATCATCATCATCATCATCATCATCATCATCATCATCATCATCATCATCATCATCATCATCATCATCATTATACTCCTCATCATCCTCATCACGACTCTCCCAAACCTGGAAACTCGAGGTGTCACACGTGACTGCCTACCGCGCCCCCTCGAACTGTCGTCACCCAAAATGCTGGGCTGGCACAGTGGCGAGACTTGCCGCAAGCAGCTGGATAGATGATCAATGAGATCGCGAATATATACGAGCTCATATACTGCATGTCCTGATTTTGACGCATGTGCATGGACACCCTCGGATAGAGAACCCATGTCACTTACTGGGAACGAAATATATTGCACGACCATCCTGGTCATGCGTGACAGTGTTTCGGGGCATTCTAACATGGAATATGGCACTGAATTCTCTCGCACCGCACGTCGGCAGCACAGTGAATTCGGCAAGAAAGATTACTAGAAACCAAAGGCGCAACAGAACACTCATGACCTTATCATCCAAGTGCTGGTCCGAATATGAATCATCAAATCATCCAAATCAATCAAAAGGTGCTGCGCGTAATTGCCCATAGGCTGCCCCAGCCTCTGGACGCATTACCGGACTCGATGCGCGTTGGTGATCTCATTCGACGCTACAGCATCACCTTTACACAAAAACAGGAACTGATGTATAAGTCCATTCGGTCAAAGCTTTGCGAATCGCAACTCGTCTGTCATGCAACAGTCGGCGTTTCGATCTCGATTGCGTTGTCTTGCACTCGGCCGCGCAAGGTTACCAACGAGATCCGCAGGCTTCGCAGGGTGGGGCCGATTCCAGAAGCAGGTCATTATTGAATGCCATAGCGAGTCAGTCACTGATGAGCGTTAGGCTTGATTGACTTACCAAAACACCCTGAGCCACCTGAAGCCAACCTTGAGACACCAAAAGGAACGCTGAATAAGGAGCTGAGGGGATCCTCTGGACCACGGCGGACCTTGGCCACGACTGGGTTCCCCGATCTAGATCTCAAGCGCGGGCCGCAAGCCCCAGCCCCTCTTTGAACCCAACGTGATCTTTATGTCTGCACTTTGACTGAAGCTCCGCTCCGACTCTGCGGTCGAGGAGGTGGGCGAGGGACGCACGAGGGAGGAAGAATCCACCATGGCGACCCCCTTGCACACTGAGGCGAGGTAGAATGTCGAGGGCTGTCTGATAGGGTTTATGCAAGTCTTCGTACGTAAGGACCTCCCCCCTCGCCACGCTCGGTTGCGTGCATCACCTCCCACTCCCGTCCAAGATGCCCAAGATGGTCTCCCAGACGGCGCAGGCAGGCCACCAAGGCCGAAAACACGGTCGAAGACGACCTCAAGAGCGACCCAACAGCTCCCAAAAAGACCCCAAGAGGCAACAGAAGGGCCCAAAGAGGCCTTCACCGCATGAAAACGAAATCCAGGAGGACCTCCAGGAAGACCAAAACCGTCCAAAAATCTCCCAGGGGACTTCATCAGCTGCTCCATATGCTGATTGTCAATATGCTGTTAATCAACCTCCGAAGCACCATAGAGAGGCCGGAAGAGCTCGATGAGGGCCTCCTAAAATCTCCAGACGGCCCAGGACGGCCCCGAGAGGACCCCAAAACGGCCCAAAACGGCCCAGGATGGCCCGAGGCTGACGCGAGAAGACCCCACATGGCCTCAAGAGGCCTCCAAGGCAGCGCCTGAGAGACTCCACGGGCGGAGTGGAGGAGCCCTAGATAGACCAAGACTGAGACACTCGCAAAACTCCCACTGACGGAGGCGGCAGGACGGAGGACGGAGAAGGGGACATGGGAGGAGGGAGGAGAAAGGAGGGAAGATGAGGAGGAGGAGTGGAGAGAAGGAGGAGGAGGAGGAGGAAAGACCAATGTAAACCCAAGACTCATCAACGAGATTGCAAGAAACTCTCCCTCCAAGTTACCTCTTCACAGGCCCCTGTAAGGTTTAACTGTTACTGGGGGAAGAGCACCGTTGGATCACAACCGCCTGAAAACCCAAAACCGTGCAAGAACACAATCCAAAGCACGTCAACGCCACGAATCAATGTTACTGTTGCGTCTTGACGCTTCTGAATCGTGACAGAACACTGTTTCTGGAACTTCAGTAAGTGATGCGCCCTGACAATTCTACACATTGCCAAAACATCATGTTGGGGACGTTAACCGTGATAATCCTTGAAACTGCTGTACACCATAAAGACTCTTAAGACGAACGCGCGCGGCGATAAGGCGAGAGCCACATGTTGAAAATGGCCCGCCCTCCATCCGCGAAACGATTGCACTTGTTTAGAACGAATGCGCGCGGCGCTAAGGCGAGGGCCACGCGTTGAAAACCTGGCGCTCTCCATCCCTGAAGCTCGTGCACACTCCCAAAACGAATGTACACGGCGCTGAGGCGAGAGCAGCATGTTGAAAACGGCCCGCCCTCAATTCGTGAAGGTGTTGTCAATGTTATGTGTAAGGGCTGCACACGGTGAGGAAATCTCAGGTGAAACGCCCAGCCGGCCCACGTCTCGGGCTGCGGCACGGAAGAGTTTTGAAAAGAGATAGAGGAAGAGGGAGGATGAGGAGAAGAAAGAGGGAAGACCAGGAAAGGGAGGAGGGCGGACGAGAGAGCAGGATATAGATAGATAGACACAGCCTCTCAATGCATGGCGCCAATTTGGGCCTGGGCCTACGAGATGATTTAAGAAAGGGGAACCACACACGGGAGGGGGGGAAAACTAACGAATCGTGACACTCAGGTGGGAGGGAGAATAAGAAATCGTACGGAGAATCAGAAATCGTACGGCTCGAGCGCTTTACCGATCCACTGCCCTTCTCTGCTAAGCTGACGCTTGCGTTGTCTGGCCCCCCACTCCATGATCCTCCATTCCACCCAATCCCTCGCCGTATCATTCCACCTCTCCTGATCCTCACACACCTCCATCCACTGTGGCCCGTAACAAACATAATATGTTTTGTTGTTTTTAACAACACAAAAAAGAGTCCCATCCCCAGGCGTGGATATTTCTCCCGTGTCCTTGATTGCAAATTGCCGCCGTCACCTGAGATAAGTAGGCGCGGTTCTTATATAGTAAAACCCTTGGAAGGATACGATCCGGGGCGCACAGTCGCATTCGAGCGATGTGGCCTGCCCACCGATGGGTCTGAGAGAGCACGCGGCGATCCCGCGTGACGATATCATGTTTCACAAGCAGTTCCTTAATATTGCGATTGGCCCCCTTCTGAAAGTCAATAACCTCCTCATCCTTCCCCTTCCTCATACACAACATTTGACGGATCGTTCTGCAGTGTGTCACACGGATCCGCTGCAGATGTCTCCGCGCGTACAATATACTCCCTGAACGAAAGAAAGCAGCAGTTGCAACCAAACTCTCCAGCAGTTGCAAGCGTCGTTCCAGCTTCCCCTTCGTAGCACACAACAGCTCCCGATGCCGTGCGAACGCGGCCCATGCACGGCTCAACATTCTCTGCGCCGCCGTCGATGCGTTGTGATCCATGGAGACCCATGTTCCGAGGCAGCGAAAACCCTCGTTCCTAGAGAACCCCCGGATTCTCACACCTCCTACCTAATCCCCGCAGCATCATCATTCGCCGTAGTCATCCAGTAACAATCCACCACTTGAATTACACAACACAAACTTCGGACCACGTCGTGCCACACTTGAAACATCTGCGCAAGAATTCGCGAGCTGGTCGCGAACAAAAAATAGTTGTCGGCAAGCACCATCAAGGGGGGCCGCTTCAAATCCTGTACCATTTTCCTACGTTTGTTATTAATGTCCGTTTTCGATATATTGAACCTCAGCATGTCGGAAGCGTCCAGAGGACAACCCCGTTGATTTTTTCGCACAGATACCCACACAAATATCCACAGCGTCGTCGAGATAAAGCGTGAACTCTTTGGGCGCTGCGGGGCCCCCTTGAGGCATAGATCGCACACGTCGCACCCCCTCCGTCGGATCCAGTCCAGGCCAGCACAAGCTGGAAACGCCCCGTCGGACTTCTCTCAATCTCGCAGCCGTCACAATCCGCGGAACATTCCGTCGTACATGACATTCCATCCGCCTGGTGTGGTCTACCATATCCAAGGCCTCGCGCGGATCTCCTACGCCGAGGTAAAGAGGCTCGGCAAACTCATTTGCTCGTTCCACGAGCAGCCGCGCGGTAGCCACTATATCACGCACTTGGTACTGTTTGCGGTTGGCAAATTGATATTCCGACAGCTTTTTCTCGTATAAACCCGATAAGTGTCCCAAGACCATAGAATAAAGTTTCAGCAGAGACGATAAAATCGTAATCGGCCGGAAGTCCATGACTTTCTTGGCCCCATAAAACTTAGCCAATAAAATCACGTGGTGGCGGTCCCACAGGGGTTCCACGTCTTCCGTTGGGCGGTTAATGATACGCAACACCTCTGTTGAAGTTCGCGCGAGAGTCGGACGGCTCGAGGTGGCTGCTGATCAGCCAGAGAGGGCCGAAGATGGAGGAGTGGAACGCAATAGCAACAGCTGAAACATCAAAAACTGGGAGACTACTGATGCAGGCCCTGCCACGGTGGACGACAATCGCACTCCTCCGTGTGGGCCCCCGAGTAGGAGGGCCACAGAAAACTGCGTGGCCTGAAACGTCAGCAGCGGCATCACGTTGTACATTTGTGTACTCTCGCATGCACAATATGGTCCATCTAAATTCGCCCTACAAAACTTCGAAACACTTCGACGCCCCGCAACTCGGAACTCCCTGAGCGCTCCAGCCCACAATCACGAGATCAGATAGTGAATCGAATCTTCCTCTGGCGGGTGGCCCCGCCGCGAAACCACTCTGTCAGGATGCCCTCGGCGGGTCGTTTATCATGGTCGAATGATCACCCAGCTTGAAACTAAAACCTGCGGCATCCAGCACTGTCTGGGCATTGGGCGCCGCCTTGAGCATGAAAGCGGGGAACGACCGCATGCGCATGCGCAACGGAGCGGGGTTGCCGAACTTCGGGATGCACCGGCGCAGAAGGACGACGCTACCCATGTGTTTGGTGGAGTCGATAGCGTTCTCGATGTCCTCGGAACTCATGGACGGGTCAAAAGACTGCAGGGCCTCAGAAATGAAACGTCGCGCGCAGCGGCACCTTGCCGCGCATGCAATCTCCTCTGGATATTTGCCGATGGAATGCCACAGACACCTGTGGCCAGCCCGTTGAGGATGGACTGGTATGTTCGCCTCTGCATACACACCGGGGATCTTCTGACCCTTCATCGCTTTCAAGAAACCGCATAGCTTCACTCGTTGGGAACTCCGAGTAGGTACCCACTGCGAAAACTCTGGATCATTTGCCGTTTTTCGTGGAGAAACCCGCCGCCCTCAGGACGTCAACCAGCTCATTCTGCAATACGGAACCTTCACCAGATGCATAACCTCCGACGCAGATATTTTGCCTCCTTGTCACAGGAAGCCTGAACGGGGGCGGAGTATCAGAGATAGCTGAACCTGCTGCAGAAGTTGGCTCTTCAGCGGCAGCGGAGCCTACGCCGCCACCAGCGCGGCCATTCTCAAGATTGGAAGTACGGGCTTCCCTCGTCGTCAGTTGCTCGTTCTCTTGCACAGGGTGTCTAGAGCTCCGACCACTTTATTTCGGCGTCGTCGCCCCCCCCCCCCTCCCCAGCTGCCCAGTGCTGGTGCTGGTGCTGGTGCTGGTGCTGCTGCCGCTGCTGGTGCTGCTGGTGCTGGTGCTGGTGCTGGTGCTGGTGCCGCTGCTGGTGCTGGTGCTGCTGCTGGTGCTGCTGGTGCCGCTGCTGGTGCTGCTGGTGCTGCTGGTGCTGCTGCTGGTGCTGGTGCTGTTGCTGCTGCTGGTGGTGCTGCTGGTGGTGCTGGTGGTGCTGCTGGTGCTACGGCTGCAGTTGCTGCTGTTGCTGGTGCTGCTGTTGCCGGTGGTGATGCTTCGGCGTCGCACCGCCCCCTCCGCCCCGACCACTTTATTTCGGCGTCGTCGCCCCCCCCCCCCAGCTGCCCAGTGCCCTTCGGCGTCGCACCGCCCCCTCCGCCCCGACCACTTTATTTCGGCGTCGTCGCCCCCCCCACCCCCCCAGCTGCCCAGTGCGCTTCGGCGTCGCACCGCCCCCTCCGCCCCGACCACATTATTTCGGCGTCGTCGCCCCCCCCCCGCCCC
>CAUYUJ010019409.1:103655-128655 GCA_963575745.1 Prorocentrum cordatum
TCGTCGCCCCCCCCCACCCCCCTCTCCCCAGCAGCCCAGCGCGCCGCCCCCTTCGCCCCGACCACTTTATTCTCTTGCGCAGCTGTGCTCTAGAGCTCGGACCTCTTTATTTTCGTTCGTTCGTCGTCGTCCCCGGCCCCTGGCCCGGCCCCGACCCTGGCCCCAACCTCCCCACCCCGTCCTGGCCTCAGCCCCCCTCGCCCCGCTGGCCCTGGCCCTGGACCCAGCCTCCCCCCCACCCGGCCCTGGCCCCAGTCCCCCTCGCCCTGGACCCTTTGTTTTCGCTCGTCGTCGTCCCTGGTCCGGTCCTGGCCCTGGACCCAACCTCCCCACCTGGTCCTGGCCCCAGCTCCCCTCGCCCCGCTGGCCCAGGGCCTGGACCCAGCCTCCCCCCCGCCGGCCCTGTCCCCAGTCCCCCTCGCCCTGGACCCTTTATTTTCGTTTGTCGTTGTCCCTCTGGTCCCAGCCCTGGACCCAACCTCCCCACCTGGCCCTGGCCCCAGCCCCCGTCGCCCCGCTGACCCTGGCCCTGGACCCAGCCTCCCCCCCGGCCCTGGCCCCAGCCCACCTCGCCCTGGCAACCCTTTATTTTCGCTCGTCGTCGTCCCTGGCAGCTGGTCCGGTCCTGGCCCTGGACCCAACTCCCCCCCTTGCTGGACCCTTTGTTTTCGTTCGTCGTCCCTGGTCCGACTCTGGCTGGCCCCGTGGAGCCCCCCTCGCCCCGCTGGGTCCCTGGTCCGGTCCTGACCCTGGACCCAACCTCCCCCCCTGGTCCTGCCCCCAGCCCCCTTTGCCCCGCTGGCCCAGGGCCTGGACCCAGCCTCCCCCCCGCCGGCCCTATCCCCAGTTCCCCTCGCCCTGGACCCTTTATTTTCGTTTGTCGTCGTCCCTCTGGTCCTGGCCCTGGACCCTGCCTCCTCCCCTGGCCCTGGCCCCCCGCCCCCGTTGCCCCGCTGGCCCTGGCCCTGGACCCAGCCTCCCCCCCCGGCCCTGGCCCCAGTCCCCCTCGCCCTGGACCCTTTGTTATCTTGCGCAGCTGTGTTCTAGAGCTCGGACCTCTTTATTTTCGCTCGTCGTCGTCGTTCGTTCGTCGTTCGTCCTCCCCCCGGCGGCCACAAAAATAAACTCCTGGAGGAAGGAGGCGAAAGCCTCCTGTCTCTCGCGGCTCCTTAGTGCAAGAGCCAGGGCACGCGTGCCCGTTTCTTCTCTTGCACCAGGGTGTCTAGAGCTCCGACCACTGCTTCCCCCTCGCCGCCCCCCCCCCCCCCCCCCCGCGCCCCAGGCCAGCGTGGACCCCACGCCGTGGCACTCTGGCCCCGAAAAAATCACAAAAATAAAAAGCCCCCCGCGCCCCCAGCGCCCCAGCGGGAGCCCGCCCACTGCCCCCTCCGCCACGAACGCATTATTCCGCGTCGCCCCCCCTCCCCCCCCCCGCGTCCCCAGCGCCAGAGTGGGACCCCCGCGCCGCGGCTCTCTGCCCCGAGCCCCCCCGCGCCCCCAGCGCCCCAGCGGGGGCCCCGCCCACTTGCCCCCTCCGCCACGAGCGCTCTATTCCGCGTCGCACCCCCCACACACACACACACACACACACACACACACACACACACACACACACACACACACACACACACACACACACACACACACACACACACACACACACACACACACACACACACACACACACACACACCAACACACACACAACACACACACACACACACACACGCATCCCCAGCGCCAGAGTGGGACCCCCGCGCTGTGGCTCTCTGCCCTGAGCCCCCCCGCGTTCCCACCGCCACAGATGGAGCCCCGCCCATTGCCCCCTCCGCCACAAACGTTTTATTCAGCGTCGCGACGCACACCACCTCCCCCATCTCCCTCCCCGCGTCCCCAGCGCCCCAGTAGGGGTTTCGCCCCGTGCCTCCTCCGCCCCGACAATTTTATTCCGCGTCGCGAACGCACGCCACCTCCCCCCCCTCCTCTCCGCGCCCCAGCGCCCCAGTGGGACCTCCGCCCCGTGCCCCCTCCGCTCCGAGTACTTTATTCCGCGTCGCGACGCGCGCCGCCTCCCCCCCCTCCCTACCTGGGATTTGGGCCCCGTTATTGGGCCCTGAGGGGCGATGTCTTGCCCCCTCTTCCCCCCTCCTCCCCCATCCACCTCCTCCTCCTCCCTTTTCCTTTTTGCGCAAGAGCCATGGCACACGTGCCACTTGTTAATTTGATTCGTCGTAGTCTCGGTTGCGTCGGTCTTTAATGATACCATATCAATATTTGCATTCAGCGGGGTGATGCGCGAGACAAGGAGGCTGTTGGTCTGCGTCGTCATCGCTCTGATCAATCTTCGCTCGCTCTCGCTGATACCATCATCACCACTTCACTGCCCAGGAGTCCGGGCTGCACCCGCGCCTCCAGACGGGGCAGCAGAAGCTGGGCCAGCGCCGCCGAGTTTGGCCTTCTTGCGCGGGTCGATCTCGAACAGATCGCCCTCTAACTCCATCTGGAAACACTCGCAGGAAGAGATACCACAAAACGCCATCAATAGCTGACGAGACAGCATCAGTGTTAAACACAAATCAAGGGCAAATCAGCGGTCGGATCGCAGGATCGGACACCGCTGGGCACAGAAACCCCCCTCGATGCAGGGATGGACGTTGAGGGAATGTACGGGTGAGGAAAGCGGAGTCTGGCACGGTTTCGCGAACCTCTGTGCGCGTGCCGAAAAGATGCCTTGAGCCGAAATGGCTAGAGAGCAGGAGCGAGGAGGAGAGAGGAGGAGGAGGAGGAGGAGGAGGAGGGAGGAGGACGAAGAGGATGGAGGGCAGAGGAGGTGGAGGTGGAGGACAAGGAGGAGGCAGAGGGAGAAAGGGGATGGGGAGGACGGAGGAGGAAAGAGGAAAAGAGAGGAGGAGAAGGCGGTTGACGGAGGCAGCAGAGGGAAGGGAGGGACGAGGGCGAGCGAGCTGAGCTGAGCTGAACCTCGTGGTGTCCGTCTAGGCTGACGGGCTGACTACCAGAAGCTGCTAGGCCATGTTCTGACAGGGCCCCTTCGAAGCCAAACTAATTACCACGCGAGCCCCCCAGAGGTTCGCAGCGCAGAGCGCGCTGGCCGACTGGCACCGCATGGGCCCTCAACCCCCCAACTCTCCGAGGGGGGCTGCACTCATGCACGACGCCCCCTGCCCGTCCCACCCCCATCAGAGTTCACTCCGCCCTCCCCCTTACATGACTGTCGGCCTCGACCCCGGGGCGGAGGTCAGTTGACCACCCGAATACTAGGAGCAGCCTCGACCGCCCATGCTGGTGGAAGGGTCGCAGGAGTGGGAACGACGTGAACACTCGTGGCCGCATCTACCTGTGCCTGTGAAACCTGGCCTGCTGCTATCAGAGATGGTAGCCTGGATCTCTCCTTCATCCGTCCAGAACCTCTCGTCCTCTGCTCGACTCGCAGTGGAGATACCTCGAGATGTCCCTCTGCACGGGCCCCCGCGGGGCCGCCCCGATGAGGACGAGCCTCCCTCCACCGACTCGAGCGCCCTGATCGTCGCGCACGCGAGGGGGCCCAGGGGTCTGCGGAGGTCCGTTTTGCAGACGCGGTGCATCTCGGACGGCTGGCCCCAGCTCTCGCGGGGGATGCGGACCCTGAAAGCACGGCCTACCCGAGCTGCTTCCGACACGCTGGTCTTGGACAGCTTCTCGCCCCACAGCCAAAGCACGTCGATCAACAGCGTCTCAAGCTTCGGCTTGACTGCGGGATCGGGCTCGGATGCCGCGATGCGAGACGCGCCATGCCCCATTACGGCCACCATACAAACACTGAGATGTGGGGGTCTGCGGCCCTTGTGGTTGAGCTGTGATCCGCTATTGTCAGTTGTGCTGATTTCCTGCCGCGACTGCGGCTGCGACCATGGCCGTGGCCGGCGTCCATCTCGCAACGAGGGCACTGTTTGTCGCAGACACGGCGATCGCACGAGTCGGTCGAAGACGCAGGGCCGCTGCAGATATCTGATCAACACACAGAGACACGGGAGGTGAAGGAAGGCGGCCCCTTGTGGCCACGTACTGCGGCGTCGTCGTCGACGACGACGAAGAAGATCGTGAAGACCTTGTGGCTGCGTGCTGCGGCGTGGGCTACAGCCTAACGAAGGCGACAGACTGGTCGCAACTCGGTCGGTTAACCCTGGAACAAAATCGTGCCTGCACGCGGCCGCGGCGGGCACCGGCCGCCCGCGAGGGGCGCGCGGACCTGTGCACATCGCCTGCGGCGCACCGCGGCGCGCGCAAGCCATGCGGCGGCGCGGCGACTGCTCACCCTTCTGGCGCTGGCCAGCTGCAGCTTGCAGATGGCTGCGGCGATCCTGTCGTCGTTGGACCCTGTAGGCCTGCGTGGCCCGCCCGCCGCTGCCGTCGGGCGGGTTGCCTTCCTGCCCCTGCGGGGCGGCTGGTGCCGACCCAGTGCACCAGGCAGCCATCTGGACAGCACGTGGGAGCACCTCGACTGCAAAGAGGAAGGAGGAGGAGGAGGAGGACCAGAAGAGGAGGAAGCGGCAGCCAGAGGCGCCGCCGAGAGGGCCCAGCGCCAGTCCGAGAAATCCGCGCAGAACTCCACAAGTGTTTGTTGACGCATGCTCACCTTCGAAGGAAGAGGCGGGGGTTAAATTGCTCCCATCGTACTTAAGGATCACATCCCAGGAATAATTTCGAGCACCCAGAAAAGTGTCGAAACAGTGTCGAAACAGTGTCAGAACGAGTCTCCTAGGGCCCGACACGTGAAAACACTCGAGGTTCGGTATTTCTTTGGTGCTCGAATTTCTTTCTGGGGATCAAGGCTAAAGCAGGTTGGAACATCATAAATCCAGTACGTCGGGGGCGGAGGGGGGGGGGGGGGGCGCAAATCATGGCCGGCGGCACGTGCGCGGCCCACAAAGGGGGGGGGCCAGGGACAGACTGAAATGAGAAGGGGCGCCGTGAAATCTGGGGAGATGTCATGGCTCCCGCCATGAGATCCACCCACTGCGAAAACCCCGCGGCCATCCTCCTCGTCCTTCCTCCTCGTCCTTCCTCCTCGTCCTCCTCGTCCATCCTCCTCCTCGTCCATCCTCCTCGTCCTTCCTCCTCGTCCTCCTCCTCTTCCATCCTCCTCCTCTCCCGCCATTTCATGAGATCTGTGAGATCTCCCGCCATTTCATGGCTCCCCCCACCGGTCATCACCCCCGGCGAAAAAAAGGCTGGAACATCATGAGGCGGGGGCGGAGGCACGGCCGCCCACGGGCCGCCGCCCCCTCCGCGGGCGGCGAGGCGAGGCGCGCGGCCCGTCGCGCGGCCAGTCGCGCCAGCACCGGAAAGGGGGGAGGGCGGGCGGGCGCGGGGGCCGGGGAGACGCAGGCGTGACGAGGAGGGCGGGAGAGGGAGGGGAGGGGAGGGGAGGGGAGGGGGGGGGAGGAGGGAGAGGGGAGGGGAGGGGAGGGGAGGGGGAGGGTATGGGAGGGAGGGAGAGGGAGGGGAGGGAGGAGGGGAGGGAGGGATGGAGGGAGAGGGAGGGGAGGGAGGGGAGGGAGGGGAGGGAGGGAGGGGGAGGGAGGGAGGGAGGTGGGAGGGAGGGAGGGAGGGAGGGGGAGGGGAGGGGAGGGGAGGGAGGAGGGAGGGAGGGAAGGGAGGAGGGAGGAGGGGAGGGTAGGGAGGGAGGGAGTGGGAGGGAGGGGAGGGAGGGAGGGGGAGGGGATGGGAGGGAGGGAGGGAGGGGAGGGAGGAGGAGGAGGAGGAGGAGGAGGGAGGAGGAGGAGGGAGGAGGAGGAGGGAGGAGGAGGAGGAGAGGAGGAGGAGGAGGAGGAGGAGGAGAGGAGGAGGAGGAGGAGGAGGAGGAGGAGGAGGAGGAGGGGGAGGGGGTGAGGATGGGGACGACGGCGGGGGAGGAGGGAGGGCGAGGGGGCGGGGAAGGGAACGGCAGGGAGGAGAGGAGGAGGAGGAGGAGGAGGAGGAGGAGGAGGAGGAGGAGGAGCACGGAGGATAGACGAGAAGAGGGACGAGGGCGATCGAACGAGCAATGCTCGCCCGACGGACCACCGCCCCTGCGAAGGCAGCGCGGGCGGGCTGGGGCCCAGAGAGGGGCCAACGGCAGCCAGGAGCGAGAGGGACGAGGGGCCGAGGGACAAAGAGGAGGGAGGGAGAGGAGGGAGAGGAGAGGAGGGAGAGGAGGGAGAGGAGGGAGAGGAGAGGGAGACGACGGGGACCTGGGGAGGAGGGCCTGGGCCAGGCCGGGATCGCTCGCTCGCGCTTCGCGCCGCGCCCCCTCGCGTTCGCTCGCTCGCTCGCCCCGCCCGCTCGCGATCGCGCGCGACTGTCGGGCACCGGCGCTCGCTCGCGCAAGGCCACGCGCCCGAGGGCCACTTTTGCCAGGCCGCCCGCGGCCCAGCCGTCTGTGCGGGCTGCCGGGTTTGAAAATGGCGCGGGCCGGGCCGACTGGGTCCAGGTCCTGCGAGCGAGAGACACAGGGAGAGGCAGAGGGAGAGGGGGAGGGAGCAAGAGGGAAAGGGAGACACAGGCCGCGGCCGTGGAGGAGGAAGAGGAGGACGTGGACTCGACCTCTTCGGCTGAGCGCACCGCGGCGGCGGCGAGCGCGCGGGCCTTCTGCACGGGAGAAACTGACAGACAAAAAGGCACACAAACAGATGGACTGACAGTTTGACGGGCAGACAGACGGGCAGACAGACCGACACGCAGACAGACAGGCAGGCAGGCAGGCAGGCAGGCAGGCAAACAGACCGACAGGCAAACAGGCAGGCAGGCAGGCAGGCAGGCGGCAGGCAGAAGTTCAAACTCAGCGGGCGCAGAGGTGCGGAAGCGGTCAGGCGCTGGTCGGGCTAAAGGCGGGGCGCGCCGAAACAAATCAGGAAAAGGGGAAGAGCGGAGCGGAGGCGAGGACAAAGCCGCTCAGATCGTGCAGTCCCTCACGGGGTGCCACCGAGACGACGTGCTTGCTGCGTGCAAGCAGCGGAACGCCGGAGCTGGAGCTCGTAGGAGAAGTCCATCGAAGGGTACAAGGTGAGCTGGTAGGACTTGGATTAAGTCGGGCGTGTCCCACTACAGGCGGATTTGGGAGAAAAACAAAAATGCACGTGTTATATATATATATATATATATATATATATATATTTATACATACATACATATATATATATGTATATATATACATATATATACATGTGTATATATATATATATATATATATATATATACGGATATAACGCCCAGAAATAATCGACAAATCGTCCCCAGACCACTTGTTGACTAATTTTGAATTTCCCCCCTGTAGAGAAACACGCCCGACTCAAGACTTGTGAGGGCACGCGGCGCACGGGGGGGCCTGCAGGCAGACAGGCAGGCAGGCAGGCAGAGAAGAGAGAGAGAGAGGCAGAGAGAGAGACAGAGAGAGAGAAACAAAAAAACAACATACACACAGACAGAGAGAGCGCATCAGTTCGGACAGAGGGTCTGTCCAGGCCCGCCTGTGCGCCCGCGGACATGGAGGCGCCGGCTGCACAGACGCACGCACACACACACACACACACACACTTTGGCCTGAGCGATACGGCGCCCAGGCGGCGACGGCGCCGCCTTGGGGCATCCCCCGCGGCGGCCCAATGAGAGAGCAACGGATAAGGCGCCAGCTGTTCTCAAAGCCCACTGGGACGGCAGGGGCGCTAGCACTGCCGCGCCGCGCGTTAAGCAGCGAGACGCGCCTGGATTTTTTTTGGACGGGCGCCCCAAGAGAAGCGGCGGGGCGGAAAGCCTGCTGGGGGCCGCCCCAGGCAGCGCGTGCTCGGTGGAGCCTGTCAGGCAGCGCGGCTGACTGTTTTGGGGCGTGCTGAAGAGACTGGGCAAGGTGATTGGCCCGCTGTTGCAGCGCATTGGTGCCAGCGATGAAAACCGTCTCGCGATCACCATACGGCCTTCGCCCGGCCGCTGAAAGCGCCGCACACTGGGCTACAGCGCGGGCGCGGCCGCGAGAAACCCTCGCAAAAAAAAACCAGCCCTGAGAACCTGTGATCATGATGCGTTTCAGCGCAATGGGGAAAATGGAGCGCTAGAGGTCAAACGGCAGCGAGCGGTGCATACACACACGCGACGCATGCACTATCTCACACACGTGAAACTAAATCACGAGCTAGCCGGCAGACCGCGCAGCACCGCTGGTCTCAGTGAGCCTCTAGGGGCAGTAAAGGAGTATTCCCATGCTGGGATTGCTCAAGTCAAAGGCAGCCAGGGCTCAGTCACTCATCCCCCCCCCCCCCCCTAGGATAGCATTCATCCTGGCCCTCGCCAGTTGTTTCGCGACCTTCTTTGAGGTAGGTGCATGGTCTGGAGTTACGTCATACGAACTTGCACGTTAGATATTAGCAAGGAAATCCGCAGGCATATTGTTCGCCAGACCGTCAACGACCATCATAGTTGTATCGACCCATCGAACTTATCACCAAAAAATGCGTGGATGTAAAATCCATACTCCTTCCGTTCCATTGGTCCAAATATCCTGTATTAAGCTACTCAAACTCACGCGCTTATATTCTGTCTTACCCATAGTTGGGGCTATGAGATGTTCCTCCAGGCTTCTGCATTCCGTCACCCATACGTGTCTCATAGACATGGCTGATCCGTCTTCTCAGTTGGTTGGCAGCTTCTTTCCTGCGCCAAGCATCCCACGCGCATCTGCAATGGCAGCACAAATGCGCACACCGGATTCTACACCAAAAAAAAAGGCAGGGTCTGATTGCAGTGAAGATTTACATGCTCGTTTGATAACTCTACTAGATATGCACATAGGGTGAACACGATCATTGTTCCCCTCGGTGAATCCAGGCACTGCGAGTCCATTGAACCTAGCCCTCTGTGACCTGAGAGGCCCGATTCCACCCCTGACGACGTCCTCTTATCCTGCCCAGCTGGCGTCAGTAACAGTAGGAACGATGCCATTTAACAGCTCCACCTGTGAATACTCACCCGCAGTCCGGGGACTGAGTTGCTTATTCTAATACACGGTTGGCTCATTTGAAATGAATTACCTTAGCGTGGCACACTGCAGTCTGCAGTCTGCCCGCACATTACAATAGCTCAGGTTTACACTGACGTGTAGCCCATAACAAAGCACCCTCGACCGATCTAAGCTACGCTGTCTCGCCCTCACTGCATTGTCTCGTGAGAGGGCTGTCTTGTGGATAGGATGCAACCTCGAAAATGTCATTACTGTCCTCGGCCGTGATACGCACGCAATAACGGAAATTATCCGACTTCATCTCGCGAGTATCAAGCTCTGCTAAGACCGAGCCGAGGGTTTTCTGACTTTCATCATCTGCAGCCCAGAGTATGTCATCCACTTGTGTACCTAACACGCACGTGATCTCGTTCTTGCCATTGTGAATATTGAACAAAGCAGGCATGATACGATTCTCCTTCAGACCATGAGCTTCAAACCTTCTTCGATCTTTCCTCCACCAACCTCGCCCTGCGTCACGCGTGCCATAGATTAGCATACGCGCGATCAGTGCTCCACCATCCGGTACAAGTTCGAGCCCGTCGGGAGGTGGCTCGAGCAGCACGAGGCGGTCGAGTTTCTGCCCCTGGAAGCGAGCAGATGCAAGGTCGGAACACTTGAGCGTCTTCTTCGTACCAGCAGCCCATGATACGATCAACCTTAGCCCTCCGAATTCGTACGTTGGTGATCTGCGCGGATACCCAACGACGCTTCCATATCTCCACGCGCGACAAGTCTACCCTTGTACTGCGGTGCAACCGGAGGTCCACCCGGTCTACGGAGATGCTCATTCCTGTCAATATCAACCCCTTGCGCAGGTACCATACGGTATCCTTCGTCGAAGAGATTTTGCAGTTCCACGGAATCGATAGGTACGGCGGCGTGAACTTCCGCCATTTTCCAGATTTGTCTTGCCTTGCCAGTCGTACACCTCTTTTAACATCTCCAGACTCCCGATGGTATACCAGATTCTTTGCACTCTTTAACTTCTTCTTTATCTGCGGCTTATGAACGGCGCGTTCATTGAAGAATCCGACAAGCAACTCATGTGGCTTAACAGCGAATGAAGCTTCTCTACGAGCTGGAAGATCCATGCCCAGCCCCGATGCTCTGGCCCTGCGCATGGCCTGAAAATGTGGGTTCGCTGGGTCGGGAGCTGGCTCCGAGACAGAATCGGAAACCCTTCCTGCACTACCATCGGCATTCTCGACTCTCCGGCGCATCACTTCGTCACGACTCTGCATGCCGTGCGGGACGTCGTCAAGTAGCGCCCTCTGCAGGGGCGTTCGAGTCACCTGTGACGACCTCGACGCGACCGGCACAGGAACGATAATTCCATCTGACAGTTCATATTCTTCCATTTGGTGAAATGCTTCCTCTATGAACTCGGGGTCTTCGGGGATCCCCGGCAGCTCTTCCGTCGCAATAGGAAGTTCTTCCACAGAATGCTCTTGCGCCCGTGGCTCTGGCAATTCACGTCGCTCGCCCACGAATGTGTGCCGCTGCCCGTCTGGAAGCGTATATCTCTCAACACCACCGCCATGGTGCTTAGAGAAGTATTGGTAAGCCAACGCTACCACCGCTGCACTCGAAGTCTGTCGACAGCCACGCAGACAGGTACACCCTCCGCGATAACCCATGCGTTCTTGCCATCGAATTCAACGGTACGAGAAACAGTGCCCCACTTAGCGGTAACCTCGCCGTCGGTCGGCCTCTTGCGAAAGCATGCTACATCACCTACCAGATATTCTCCAGCTAGCGGCGTTGCCTTTCGGAGAGCGGTCCTTGCCGTCCTACTCCCGACGTCGTGTTCTGCGAATGCTTTTCTGGCAGACGCCCGGATCGCAGCCCGGCGAGAAAACTCCTCGGCTCCGTCCTCCGCAACATCGCAACGATTCCTAAGTCGAAAGCTTCCTCGTCGTCGAACTGACTCCCTGGAACACGAGACATCTTTCCGAATACCTACTGGTCAGGCGCAAATCCGCCGACTCGAGACATCTCATTCTTCGTGTTGTCGACTTCTGATGCAGTAGAGATGACTTCATCGAGTCCAGAAACATTCTTGTCGTGCACCACCTTCTTTAAAATGTTCTTCCAAAGTCCACCATGTCTCTCGGCGCGGCCTATCTGCACAGGAGACTCGACTCCGGCCTCGCGGAGGTCGATCCTTGACTCTTAAACCATTGCAGAAGCACTCCTCTGTTGCGCAGTCCACGGTCCAACACCATTCTCTTGGGCTCACCTGCCCATGCACACCAGCGCTGCTGAAGTGCAGTGAGGCATGCTCTCGAAGATGGCGCACCACCTCCCTGCGCGACAAAGATCACACGCTGAAATGTTGCACCCTGGCACACTATGTTCAAGAAGGTGCAACGTTCTCCACTGTTGTCCTTCACCTCTAGACAGTCGACACCGATTGCATGGTTGAAGCAGAACTCCTTGGGCAAGGCAACCTTGTGAGCCTGGGCTTGCGGTTTGTGATGTTCGCAAGATTCACTGCAATAACTCTCGGCAGCTTCAATGTAGTCCGATGACATCCATGAAATTCTCAACCGCTTCACGAGAACACGACTAGGCACATGACCCAACTGTCTGCGCATTCGTCCAATAGCGATCCTTGCGCGGAGCGGGATCTGCAACCACGCCGTCCTTCTCCTTCCTTCCCGCGTCGGCTCGCCAGGCAGGTTGATTTGTTCAAGGATCTATCGTTCCTCGTCTCGAAGGCGATCCTAAGAGACTGTGGCGACGTCGCCGTCACCGAAGATCGCGCCCACATCGCCTCGAACTCTCTCCTACACGGCTTTTCAGCAGGGAAAGCTGAGAGTGCAAGTCTATCCAGTCTGACTTTCTGACCTAACTCTCTGAGGAACTCAAGGAATCCCTGACTCGCGATGTCCGCGCCTGACTCGAGGCACGAGTTCAGCGCACGAGTAACCTCAAGGCTTGAACAACCAGGTTCATAATCGAGCGCAACAGTTACAGGACCATTATCTTGAGCCAAACCAGAAACAATCACTGATCACACGATGATTTGTTGATGATGTGTAGGCGACAACGAGATCCGGATTGCGCTCGACGATGTCTTCGGCCACCGAAGGCCCCCAATCTGGTCGCGCCACCGCGCCGCTCGAGACTGGGCAGGCGAACGCGACGCCGATGGCGTAGAGCAGCACCCCGGCCAGGTTGGCCCCCACTCGTCCACGAAGCGGATCGGTGTTCCCGATCACCTTCTCGACGGTCTCTTGTCGGTAGCAGACATGCCTGGTGCGGAGAGCTCGGCAACGCGCGCAGATAGCAACTCATCTTGCATACTGATGTCACACAATCCAGAGCAATATTTGCTACGACTGTTAACACTCATGGTAGTCATCTCACGCTGGTCCAGCTGCAGTGGCGCGCATAACTACGACATTCTGTCAACGCGGATCCTCGGAGGTTGCACAAAAATTGCTACTCGATGGAACTCCTCAGCATCCACAGAAGAACTCATGGCAACAGGAGCTCCCATACGCGTCCAGGACTGGGCGTCCTTAGAGCGACCCATAGAACTCTTCTTCCACGAAGACCATGCCAGCGGGAACTCGATCTGAGTGTTGAACGGATCAATTTTGCAGCTCACACGCACCAATTTCCCAGCGCCCTGATCTCCCGCGCGGCCCTCCGACCCCTCTGATGGGAACGATCGAGGATCAATGCGCGCGGTGAAGTTCCTCTTCTTGCCGCGCTCGAAATGCGAGTCCAGCTGAGCTGCGCCAATTGCAATCGGCTCGAAATCCACGACTGGATCTCCGGCCCGCACACCACCCACCGTGGCCAGGTCTCTCTCTACAGGAGAAGTCGGGGATCCTGAACGAGACGCACAAGTCTTGCTCGATTCGTCGTCGCTGCTAGCGGCAACAGTTCTCGCCGGAGGCGGTGGCGGTGGCGGTTGCGGCTCTACCCTGCGCGGCGGCCCCAGTGGCGGAGGCGGCAGAGGAGCTCTGCGAATGCGCGCGGGCGGCGGCCCGTCCGGCTGCCCATCATAGGAGGCGTCCCAGGACGCCGAACGATCGTGCCCCGAGGTGCAGGTTCGCCCGGCGGCAGCCCCGTCAACTTGCTGGCGCTGCCCACGCGAGCCTTCTTCTTCGGCGCGCCGTCGCCATCGCCCTGCGAATCGCGCACCCGATATGAAGGGGGCGATTCAGCGGCAGAAGACGACGCGGCGACGGGCGGCGGCGAAGCAGCAGCAGGAATACTACCACCAACAGATTTGGGCAATGCACCGGTATCTGCATACACACAAGCACAACGTACAAATCGCATATTATCTGCAGGCGGCCTCTTGTCCCCGTGGCAGATCCTCAAATAGACATGCAGCTCACGCCCAACATGTCGCCCCATCATGGCCCTGACATATGCCTCAATACAGTCAGCGACGAGACGTTCACGCCAGATCGTTTTGATGCGTTCACGGATGACAGCGGCCACGTCATGATCATCTACTCCGTCAACCACACTCGATGTAGCGCGATATCTCTTCTCCTCCCTCCTGGCCAGCTCAGCCCCGTCACGGGGTCTGCGCTTGGCAGACGGCTCAGGAATAGGAGGCGGCAGCGCACTGAACTTCTTCAAAAAGTCAGCGAGGAGCAAAACCATCTTGTCAGCCGCAGAATTCGCCATCCCACGGGCCCAATCGGGCAAGTGGCAGCAATCATCACATTCTCTGTTACAAATATATTTGGGCCACTCATGCCGACGCAGGCGCGCAGAACTGCATTCAATGTCGCACTGCGTCAAGGACTGCTTAACACCGTAGCTGACAGCGACACATCGATGCCGACCAGAACGACAGATGGCAACAATGCACACCGACTGTGAAGACGTGTTCTTCGCCAAAGATCTTCCCGCATACTCAGCGATGCCAACGGAGTGTTCTTTCTCAACTGAATTGCGTAAGATATTCGGGCGATGACCGATATGGCGCGTGCGGGCCGGCTCGTCCAGAGCCCTGGCGTCCACCAACATGCCGATCATAGTTCGCCATCTTCTCATCTGCAGCAACGAGCGCATCTATGAGGGCATTGCTGTCGCGCCCCCTGGCAGTCATCTCATGACTGGAGCGGCGACGACGGCGGATGCGCTCCGCCAGTATCGTCGACCTCGAGCACCTCGAGTTGTTATCGAAGGTCTCCAAGCCCAGCGCGATCACAGCAAATTTCGAGCCCTGCGGTGTGGGACGAGCACCAGCACCAGCAGCCATGGCAACGACCCGCGCGCCCTCGTCGTCACTGGAGTGATCAACGGGCGCAGGCACACACGTAATCCCGTCGCCACTGGAGTGATCGACGACAGCAGGCGGCGCAGCGCGGCCGGAGGGAGCTGCGCAGCGCGGCTGGTCACTGCTCGGATACGCAATGCGCCGCGGACGAATGGACTGAGAGGGCGCTCTGGGTCAAACAGATCAAGACGAATGGTGAGAAGACCTGAACGAGCACAACGACATATTTCGACCTCACATTCTGGACTCAAGAGAGCGCGACCATCAGTAAGATCCTTCACGAGACCGAGCGAAGCCCATGCAGGAAGAGACAGCAAGAGAGGAACACGGTCCGAATCTTTCAACCGACGCGACTCGAGACACCCACTCATGGCGCCACGACAAGCAACGATACGACATGGAAAACTCTTCTTACCTGTTTTCTCACTCCCTGCCTGTCCTCCCATGCCGCTGCACGTCTTACGCTGTCTGTGAACCGATTTAGGATAGACACCCAACTTCTCGAATTTATCCACTGCGTTCAGAGCCCATGCTTCACCGCGACACCAAAAATTACAACTCTCGTCTGGAATAACCCAAACACCGTCGCCCTTGAAGACGTCAACCGCACGAAGCCTAGAAAGAGCCGGAACTTTGGTCGGAACGTTCTGCGCTGGAGCCATAAAACCCACAAGACCGTCGACCTCTGCGACACAGTCAGTCGCGGAGCAAAAAGGTTAGTTCACCCGTGCTAATGCCACCCGCACCACCAAAAATCTCAACAGCACGTTCAGTGAAAACCTTCAGTGCAACCTTTAGATCTATGGAGGTGATACTGCGATCATCCTCGATATCCTTCTCGATTGCTTCTGCTTGGACGTTGCTGGAGCGTTCAACTTTCTTAGCTGATGCTTTCCTGTCTTCTGCTAGCTTTCTGGGCCGCGCATCGACATGCGTCAGGCAACGACAACAATGCGCACAGACAAAATCTGGAGCACCGCCGCGATTGTCCACGAGATCGCGCAGACACTCGCCCGGAGAGCGCAGCGCCGTGCACCTCTCCATCTTGGTCTTGCGCCCACAAGCCTTGCAGGTGCAAACAATGAAACGAGCACTAGGACCGACTCCCGAGATATTCTTACAACCTCGAGAACATGGACGAGGCAACGGGGGATCTGGAGGTTTCATGTTCAGGCCAGAAGAATAGCTCGAAGAAGGCAAAACTTTGCCACCTGGAAACTTTCGGCCCAGAAGCTCTCACAAACTGCCCGCCCCCCCCCCCCCCCCCCCCCTCCCGAGCGAAGTTGCGCCATCGACCCATCCTGAGAACAGGCCCTCACTTGGCTTCTTCGCCTTGCGACCCCAATCCACATGATCTGGAGCACACCTCAGAACACGACCATAGCCGAGCCATTCGCGCTGACCCGAAGCAAACAAAGCATCCTGAGCAGGAACAGAGATAGGATCCGAAACAAATTCCCCATCCTCAAACTCCCCATCAGAAACGCTAGCCATGGAGTAGGATTCGGTTGAGCGAACAGCCATGAACCCAAGAGCACCCCCCTCGGCCTCTGCAGGAGGTCCGAAGACTCTTCCCCTGGAGCTCTGGAGGCCCCTGAATCGGAGCGGCTTCGCCCATTCCCATGCAACTCACACGGACATGACTCTCAACGTGGTTGCGCTGCAAGCTACACAGCCCGCCACAATCCCCCCCCGCGCGCAAGCGCGCCCTGCGACGCACGACGCGAGGAGAGAAAGAAGAGCAGAAACGAGAAACACCAGGATCCACCCTCATCGGCCCCTCTTTGCTCCTAATGATATGACGAGGGGTTGATGATGATACAGCGACAGAGTTGACGGACGCGAACTCTCGTTCGCCATCGCCCTCGCCACAGAATTGAAATGTCTTGAGCGAGAGCCTCTGCGCCGCCGCGCAACTGCGCGCCCGCCCTGAACCATCGCGCCGAGAATGCGCCCCGACGGGCCTGCGAAAGGGCTCGCGGTCTGCCCCGTCACAGAATCGCTCCGCGAAGTACAGGACCATGCCCCTTCACGGGCCCCCGCCCCCCCCCCCCCCAACAAAAAATGCAAAAACAAATCACCTTATGAACACATCAGCGCTCGCCAGTGTCTAGACTGCACGCTACCATTGCCGCCCTGGGCTTGCCCTAGCATTCAGGGCCCCCGGACCAGTGGCCCGCGTCGTGGCAGGTCTTGCATCTCGAGCGTTCCTTGATCTCCTGGAGACGCTTCCTGCGATCTTCCAGGGAAGGCCCTCCCTTGCCGCCTCCCATGGGCGACCAGGGCGTGCCCTGGCAACCTTTGCCCCCGCTCTTCCCACTGCCCTTGCCCCTTCCTTTGGCGCCAAGGTTGGCGACCAGGTCCTCTTGGATCGCGTCAGAAGCGTCTTACTCCGCGTACCCGGCCTTGACCGCCCCGTCAACCACCTCGACATCGAGCTCGCTGCCATCGTGGACGAGAGCCCAGTGGGCATGCGATTCCTCGTCGACGCAGACGCGTTCGCCGGCGTAGTAGCCCTAGGCCATGTCGCCCCAACCGTGCTCTGGCGCATAGCCGGACGTAGTATTTGCAGGGACTCAGCTCCTCAGGGGAATGCCCCCCCTGCTCGCACCATCCTTCATCAGCAGTGTAGCAGGCGCGCTGCGGCCTGGAGAAGCGCACCTTACCCTTGCCCTTGCTCTTGCGCTGGTAGCTGGGTCTGGGCTGCGTCCACGCCGGAGAGCTGGAGCCTTTACCAGACTAGCCCTTGCTTGTTCGGCGGGTGCATGCGGCCGTGCTGGAGGGTCAAGACGCCCTCGATGTTGTCGAAGGTTGTCACATTTCCTGTGGATGCCAACACCATCAGGTTCTCCGAAGGCGAGAGGCTTGCATGGTCCTAGAGAGGGGAGCCAAGCACATCGTCGCTCATCAAGATCTTCGGCTATAATAACTTGGAGACAAACTTCCCCCAACGCTTCCTTCGGGAGATGCACGAGACCATAGACTCACCGCGCTGCCGAGACAGCGGTCCATATGGTCTCTGCCCCACCTGGAACAGGACATTCGCTTCCTGCGCCTCTATGGGGAAGAGTGAAGTACGGATCGCCAGCACCAGCTGATCGACCCCATTCGGAGTCAAAAGCACGTCCTTGCCGATATCCATGGCAATGTCGAATGCGTCACCTTTGAAACCTTCTGCAACCTTGTTGACAGCCGCGGTGATCACGTGTTGCTGTGGTGCACCCGTCTCTTGATCCACTGAGGCCAAGGCGACACTCATGCGCATCTCTGTGCGGAATTCCCACTCGTGAAAAGTTGTCAGTGCCGTCGTAGATGTAGGAGCCACTCTGCGTATCGGACCGCGTCAGCGCGTCGGCGCTCGGCCGATAGCGAAGACAAGAAAGTGCCATGGCGCAAGGCGATGGAAACTGCCAGTACAGAAAGTAAAGAGAGGCAGTGCGACACTCCTTGGCGAGACGTGTGCGCAGTGGTACGATACGGGGATCGTGTGGTTGCTCTGCTACCAGTGTGATTATGATGCGTTCTAGCGCAATGGCAAAAAAGGGGGCCCTAGAGGTCAAACGGCAGCGAGTGGTGCATATACACACGTGACACACGCACTATCTCACAGAACCCGCGCGCGAGGTGCACCTGAGAGGCAACCTGGAGCAGCATGAACGCAGCAGCTCCTTCAACGGCTGCGGGAAGTCACCGCGCAGCGCGAGGACTAAGAAATCCAGGATACCCTGACGAAAAGCATTTGGTTGTTCGATGCGCGCCCACACTGTACCTTCAATCTGTTCGCTGGGCCCCCGTCCCACAGAGGCCCGTTCCGTCGTCGGTCACTATGCGTTCGCTGCTCCCCGAACCCAGGTGGGAGGAGGAGGCGGCCTGGTGCAGAGGGAGACTGGTGGTGGCGGCCAGGCCCTGTTCACCGCGGCTGGTCTCGGTTGGCATGCTTCGTGATGCTCGTGGTGGTCGCTGCGCCTGTCTCTGCCGTGACGTTCCGAGGGGGGAGCACCGTCTCCTGCGTCTTCGTTCCGGGCTGCGCCTGACCCGAGAGGGTCTTGCTCCTCGTCGCCTTGGTCGTCGAGCAGGCCCGCCCATGGATCATCGAGGCGATCGAAGCAGTCGGGCCCCAGTTGACCGTCGAGATGGGCGGGGCCACCTTGTGAGCCTGGTGTGAAGTCGCGCATGTTCCCTACAGGCGGATTTTGAACGGCAGATTTTAGAAATACGCACAACATGTTCAAAATAAGCCAAAAATGCTCCCAAAATCGTCCCCAGGCTACTTTTCTAACATCTTTGAAATACTCCTCCTGTAGAGGGACGTGCCCGACTGAAGCCTGGTGGCTCGTGGCCGCCCTGGCCCCTGGTGGAGAGGGCTGGTTTTCGCCCTGCTGCGTTCCGCTTCTGAGCAGCCCGCGCGTCGGGCAGGGGCAGCGCTTTTTGTGGCGCAGATCGCGACGGCGCTCGGCCACGTCGCTCGGCCACGCGGGCGATCCCAGAAGGCAGGGGGCGGCGGTGATTCGCCAAGGGCGTCTTCGATGGAGAGCAGGAGGGGCGGAGGAGAACAAGAGGGGGGGGGGCTCGGCTCAGGAGGAGCTGCGAGCCGCAGGTCGTGCTGCAGCCAGCTCCGCCTGCGTCGGCGGCGGGAGCCCCGGCCGAATGGGAACAGCATCCATCTCACCTTCCATCTGCTCATCACCCTCTGGACGCTCACCCTGATCATGCGTATCCTCCTTCTCTTCCTCCTCCTGGTCCTCCTCCTCCTCTTCCACATCCTCCCCATCCATAGTCGTCATCACCATCATAATCAGATTCGTCATCACTCATAAGCGTCATCACCATCATACTCATATTCGTCATCACTAATAGTCGTCATCACCATCATCAGCAGCAGCAGTAAGCGTGATCTTTGTTATCATCAGCAAAATCACCAACATGGCCACCATCATGATCGTCAGCATCAGCAACATCCCCGGCATCGGCACAAGCAGCATCAGCATCGTCATGATCGACAACATCATCACTATCATCCTCATCCTCATCCTCCTGTTCATCACCGTCATCATCATCATCATCAGCAGCAGCAGCATCATCAGCATCATCATCATCATCATCATCAGCATCATCATCATCATCATCATCAGCATCATCATCATCATCAACAGCATCATCAGTATCAACATCGGCATCATCATCATCATCGTCATCGTCGTCATCATCATCATTATTAGTATCATCAGCATCGTCAACATCATCAGCATCATGATCACCATCATCATCGTCGTCGTCGGCATCATCATCGTCATCATCATCGGCAGCATCATCATCGTCAGCATCGTCACCATCATCATCACCACCACCACCTCCATCACCATCATCATCAGCATCATCATCATCAGCATCATCATCATTAGCATCATCATTCACAGCATCGTCATCATCATCACCATCAGCATCATCATCACCATGATCAGCATCATCAACATCGTCATCAGCATCACCAGTAGCATCATCGCCATCATCATCGCCATCATAATGTGGTGTTCACCATCCCCAGAAGTCCATTACGCTCATCGCTTCGAGACTTGCTTCACAACTATCCTCCTCACTCAATTCTTCAACATCCATCCTCCCTCCGTGGTCCTCCACCTCCTGCTCATCATCACTCCTCGTCATCATCGGTCACAATCATCAGCAGCATCCTCGATGTCAGCATAGTCATCATCATCGTCATTATCGTCTTTGCCGAGGTCGTCCTTGTTGTGGTCACCGTCATCGTTAACATCATCAGCATCATGGTCATCACCATCATCACCATCATCATCGTCGCCGTCATCATCACCACAACCATCATCGTCGTCGTCATCATCATCGTCGGCATCATCAGCAGAATCGTCATCATCATCATCAGCAGCAGCATCGGCAGGAGCACCAGCAGCAACAGCAGCAGCAGCCACAGCACAAGCATCAGCATGATCATCGACCTCATCATGCGCATGCTTTTCCGTACCACCCGTGGCAACATAATCAGCATCGTCACCGTAATCGTTGTTCTCATCAGCATAATCACCAACATCGCCACCATCATGATCGTCAGCATCAGCGACATCACCGGCATCGGCACAAGCAGCATCAGTATCGTCATGATCGACAACATCATCATTATCATCCTCATCATGATCACCACCATCAGCATCATCAGCATCATCAGCATTATCAGCAGCAGCAGCATTATCAACAACAACAACATCATCATCATCATCATCATCGTCACCATCATCCTCATCACCATCATCAGCACCGATATCACCATTGTCATCCGCATAATCATGACCATCGCCAATATCAGCAGCCGTTATCATAAGCATCATTACCATTATGATCATCACCATCGACAACACCATTAAATTAACAAGCGACGCCATCATCGTCATCCGCATCATCATCATGAAGCTCATCAGCAGCATCATCAGCATCAGCAGCATCACCATCAGCTGCAGCATCATCATGATCAGCAGCAGCATCCGAAATCTCATCATCAGCAGCAGACATTACCATCATCATCATCGCCGCCACCGCCGTCGTCGTCGTCGCCGTCGCCGTCGTGGTTGTCGTCGTCGTCGCCATCGCCGTCGTAGTAGTAGTAGTAGTAGTAGTAGTAGTAGTAGTTATAGTAGTAGTAGTTATAGTCGTAGTAGTAGTAGTAGTAGTAGTAGTAGTGCTAGTAGTAGTATTCGTGGTAGTACTAGTAGTAGTAGTAGTAGTAGTAGTAGTAGTAGTAGTAGTAGTAGTAGTAGTAGTAGAAGTAATAGAAGTAGTAGTAGTAGTAGCAGTAGCAGTAGCAGTAGCAGTAGGTCGTAGTAGTATTAGTAGCAACAGCAGAAGTAGTAGTAGAAGCAGTAGAAGTAGTAGTCGTAGTGGTAGTAGTAGAAGTAATAAGAAACAACAACAGTAATAGAAGTAGCAGCAGCAGTAGTAGTAGTAGTAGTAGTGGCCGGAGTAGTAAGAGTAGTAGTATATCATGCCAAGCACAATAATAGTAGCCGTCGTCGTAGTAATAAGAATTGTGGTAGTGGTAGTAGTAGTAGTAGTAGTAGTAGTAGCAGTAGTAGTAGTAACACCAATAGTGGTAGTAGTAGTAGTAGTAGTAGAAGTAGTAGTAGTAGTAGTAGTAGTAGTAGTAGTAGTAGTAGTAGTAGAAGTCGTAGCTAGTAGTAGTAGTAGTAGTAGTAGTAGTAGTAGTAGTAGTAGTAGTAGTAGTAATAGTAGTAGTAGTAGTAGTCGTAGTAGTAGTAGTAGTAGTAATAGTAGTAGTAGTAGTAGTAGTAGTAGTAGTAGTAGTAGTAGTAGTAGTAGTAGTAGTGGTAGTAGTAGTACTAGTAGTGATGGTGGTGGTGGTAGTTGTAGTTGTAGTACTATCAGAAGTAGTAGTAGTAGCTGTAGTGGAATAATAGTACTCGTCGTCGTTGCCACCGTCGCCACCAACACAATCGTGCGCATCACTCCCCATCCACCTCCGCCATCAACGGGAGATCGTCGCCAGCCTCGTCCGAGTCCTGGGGGGGAGGAAGAGGAAAAGGAGGGGAGAGAGGCAGTTGGCCGAGGGAATTCGGACGTGGGTGTTCAGCAGCGCCCGCGCCCGCACGGCCAACCCCAGCGGTCGTCTTCGACCGCGCCGCCGCGATTCCTCGCGAGTGGGGTCCTGCTCGGCACCGCAGAACCCGATCCGGTCCCAGCGCTCAAAAACAAAGCATCTGATCAAGCTGCTGGGAGCGGCCAGCAGGAGCCAGGATCTTCGCGGCTTGAACCTGAATGAGAAATGGCTCTGTACTTGCGGCAAGTATGTCCCTTCGCGCGTAATATGGCGCGCGTGTGGCAGATCGTGGCGCATTCTGCATACCAAAGACAATCTTCACAGGGCCAGGCGGCCAAGCAGAAGCAGGAAAGGATCCGGACCTCCTCAGTGCTAGCAGCGGACATGATGTCTGAGCAGGTGCGAGACCAGGACAAGCGCAAATTGGTTGGCAATGCAGCTCCAGCGTGCCCACAAAAAGCAAGGCCACGCCAGGATGGACTCCGCCTCCGACACACCCGTCAGTCCATAAAGAGTTCAGGGAAAAAGCTTGGCAACGGCTGTACGAGATGGTTCACATGGTTGTCTCTGCGCACAGGCAAACGGACGAGACCTCCTTGGCACAGATATCCCTGGACAAGTACGCGCCGCTGCTGCTACAGCCTTTCTGGGGGCGCATCACCGAAACGAGGCAGAGGCCAGGCAAGGCCATCGAGAGGCAGCAGACTCTGGCAGCCAAGGTGCGTCATGCATGGGCGCGCAATTCGTGCGACCAGATGGATGGATTACGGCATGCAATGGAAACCATGGTGGGTCGGCAGCAGGCGAAGGGGAATGTCATGCAACAAATGATGGCCTCCACCGTTGCCCACGGGACGATGCCAGGTACCATGCCAGCACCACCGCCGCCATTCCCAAGAACACAGCCTTCAGCTCCTGCGGGGACGCCGTTTGTCCGTCATACTGGTCCCGCAGCATTTGGTTCGTCGCACCTGGTTGGTCCATCCCCCTTCGCTCCTACAATGATGAGCCCGCACACGCCTGCGATGTTGCCTACAGCGAGGGCCCCACCGCCTTCGGAACCAGCTGCTGTGGCGCCAGCGGTTGCTACCCCTACCTCGCCGCCTTCGATTCCAGCGCCAGTGGTAGCCACGTCAGCCGCTTTGATGGCAGCAGCGATGCAGCAATACCAGATGATGATGGCGAAGGGTAAGGGCAAGGGGAAAAAAAAAACGTGGATCTGCCTGTGGGGTTTACTATGGAAAGCGGGGCTGGGAGGAGGGAGTGAGGAGGCCCAGGCGAGCGCGCGTCGAAGGGACCGGACCCCCCCCCAAGAGAAAAGCTGGGAGTGGCACGGCGCTCGCACGGCCGCAGCCCCGCCGCGGGACAGCCCTCCCGAAGCGAGAGAGCACCCCGAAGACAGCAGCCTCCTCAGGAGGGAAGAAGAAACACCAGTCCCGACAGCCACTGCTACCGCCAGCACCCAGGTCACGGGAGAGCCCACGCCTGGATCGGCGCCCACGTCTCCCCCCACGCCCACGGGGATCGCGGAGTTACCGTCCTGCCCAGCAGCCTTTCGAAGATCACCGACGCGGCCGATGGCTCCACCAGAACAAAATCCTAGTACAAACATGTCTGTCACTGCGGACAGCATGGGGCATGCCTTCCACTACATGATGAGTACCAAGTCTTCCCGCCGAGCTGGTTCCCCACCACGAAGAAGCTACAGGAGGGAGCCTTCCCACCACCTTCTGTAAAGTCAGGTGCGAGTACGGCGTCGGAGGCTAAGCGTGGTCCCAGCCCGCCCAAGAAGATGCAGAGGCGGGAAGACGAAATCCTTACTTGCACGACCACCCTCGGGGTGATGAGGAGGGTTCGGGGGGCGGAACCAACGTCTCACTCAATCGATCTCATTATCATTATCATTATCGATGTCACCATCGATCTCACGATCGATCTCACTATCGATATCACTATCGGTACCACTATCGATCTCACTATTGATCATACTGTCGATCTCACTACGGATATCACGACCAATCTCGTTATCAATCGCACTATCGATCACATTCTTAATCTCACACGATCAATATCACGATCGATCATACTATCGACATCACATTCGGTCTCACCATCGATCTCACTATCGATCTCGCGCTCGATCCCACTATCGATCTCACTATCGGTCTCACTGTCGACCTCAGTATCGATATCACTATCGGTCCCACTATCAATCCCACTATCGATATCACTATCGATCTCACTATCGTTCTCACTACTACGGGATACCGACGGGACATCAGCGGGAAACCCGCGGGACACCCATGGCCACCGCTGGACAACCTGGGGGGGGCGGTCTTTTGGCCCAGCAATGCCCTAGCCAGAGGAAGCTCTTGGGGTCCGTCCGGATCCATCTTCATCCCGAATCGATAGTTGACGGCCCCTGGGACCGAAAACGGCCCCCAGACGCCGAAAAGGTTTCAACCCTCGATCGATCCCCAATCCTCGATGCTCGATTGTTCTGCCTCGATGCGTCAGTCGCTTGTAATCCTCCCTGCCGGGACGCTCCCCGCTGCTGGTGGCGGGCAGGCGCGGGCAGGTCCCGGGCACGCCTGGCCGCCAGAAAGATTTGGCGCGCCGCCTTTGCGGAGAGGGGTCTCTTCCACCTCCTCCTCCTCCTCCTCCTCCTCCTGCTCCTCCTCCTCCACCTCCTCCTCCTCCTTCTCCTCCCTCCTCTCATCATCATCATCATCATCATCATCATCATCATCATCATCATCATCATCATCATCAGCAGCAGCAACAGCAGCATCATCATCAGCAGCATCATCATCATAGTCATCAGTCATCAGCCACCATCATCAATCTACTCCTCCAACTCCTCGACAACCTCACCACCACCACCACCATCACCACCACCATCGTAGCTGTTATCGCGATCCTCACTTCTTTCCTGGTTCCTAATCCTCCTCCGTCATCCCCATCGTCAGCATGATCATCCTCATCATCAGCATCATCAGCATCGTCATCATCAGCATCATCATCATCATCAGCATCATCATCATCATCATCAGCATCATTATCATCATCATCATCATCATCATCATCATGATCATCATAATGTTTTCCTCATTATCAGCATCATCATCATCAT
>CAUYUJ010019409.1:133655-180890 GCA_963575745.1 Prorocentrum cordatum
AGATTCCTCGAAGCCGTCCACCCCTTCGCCCGCAGCGCGACGCGCGACAGTCGCACGGCTCGGTGCTTAAAACGCTCCGCGCAGAACGAAGAGTAAGCCCCATCCATCGAAAACGCACGCATCAGCATACGTTTCAGCCACCGCCCACAAATGAAGGGGCCCTGGGACACATAAATAAATACACACAAATAACAGGATTCCCCATGTTTCCCAAATTTTCTGGGTGTTTGTCTTCCCCCTACTTCCCATATTTTCCCATATTTTCCTGGTGAATCGACGATTAATTGTGTCTGTGTTTTTTCCCTCCTGAATCATCACATCTCTCAGCGACCGCCCACACAGGAACCCAGAGAGGATGCGTCGCGGCAGCCGGACGTGTGCTGGTCTGCGACCTTATTTTGTGGCCCGCAGAAACGCAGGCGAGCAGAGGCGTCGGTCGAGCAGAAGCGGAGGGGCGCACCGGAGAGCGAAGTGGGGCACACGAAAGCGCGGGAGGACTGGAGGGTAAGGTGCAAAGAAAAGGGGGGGGATGGGCATCGGGGGGGGATGCATCGACCTGGGATCGGCGATACGTTGTCGATAGATCGGCGATAGACCCCCGATAGGGAATCCGCACCTTCCTGGGCGGGGTGGGGCCATCGGGCCCCTATCAGCGATCAATGGGCGATTAGGGGTCGATGCATCCCCCCCTATGCCTATCCCCCCTGTCGTTGACCCCGAGGGGGGCGGAACAGAAGGGGGCCGGTCAGAACATGGAAACGGAGCATTTCTTAGGGTGGAGGGCTCAGGGTGAGATCCATATGGGCTTCTGCACTTCAAGGACCGATCCGTCCTGCGATGAACCTCCTGCAGATGCGGCATCTCGAGTTTCACCCCTTGCCCTCCACCCAAAGGGAACGCTCGGGTAAGCATTCACGGGCGTGCCACTGGTCTGCGAGCAAGTCCCGAGCTCAGCAGCTCAACCGAGCTGCGAGGCGGCAGGAGATAGAGAGCGCAGGAGGGCAGCGGAGCGGCAGGCCGCAGCTCCTCATTCGTGGCATCCAGGCAGAAACCTCAACGAAGACGAGGCTGGGACGAAGACAAGTTCGGACGAGGACAAATCGAGAATCTCTGAGATCCCGCGGCTCTGGATGTATCGGGCGCCGCGGCCTTCTCAGAGCGTTCCAGAACGCTCTGAGAGCCTTCCGCAACGTTCCTTGTCCTGGCCCCGCCCGATCAACTTTCCTCGCACTGCATCACTGCAAGACGCAGCAGCAGCAGCAGCAGCAGCAGCAGCAGGGGGCCCCTGAAGCGCGACCCGGGAACGTGGAGCAGCCGACCGTTAAGTGTACAGTATTGTGTGATACCAGAGTGCGTCCAGGCAGGGATCTCAACTAAGGCCTGCAGGAGCGAGCGGCGGCAAGGGCGCAGCTGCACAGGCTCTACGTAATCAGATCCACAAAAAACAATTCGGAAAAAAGAGCAGAAGGTTAGAACGCCCGGAATGCGTACGGAAAAAATGGCAGGGTGCCTAACCGCAAATGCTGTGCTGCTGGACTGGCGACGTTCGTCTCCTGGCGACGTTCGTCTCAAACGGACAACGTCCGCGGCGACACTGACGGCGAGCACTGTCCAAAATGGACAAGAACTGCTGCTGGTTTTCGTCCCCATTCTTTGCGTCCCCGTTCCGATCGCCCCGAGAAGGGGGGCGAAGATCAAGAGTGAAAATCGCTTTACTGGTCCCCATCCCAGCGGCGTGGCCTGGGCCCCTTTGGCCGATTTACCCCACTAGCTGGGGATATAGGCCGTTCCCTTCGGGTTTCGAGGGGTGTATCCCCAACTGGGGGGGTAATTTGGTGGGGGTCTCCCGGAAAACCCAAGAGAAGCACCCCATGTGGTCGTCGACACAGACGTGCCCAAAGATGCACCAGTCACACCATGCGACCCCATCCTGTTTCTACGAAAGAATGCTCTGGTCCCGCCCCAGCGAGTTTTCCGCGTGGCTAGCCTGGTGAGGGCATGGCCCAAGAGTCCGACAAGGACGACGGACTGCCCCCAGCCGCCAGCAGCGGGAGAAGGCGAGGGGGCACGCTGACGCGCACAGAACTTCCTCCCCCTCTTCCTAGTGAGGATATGTTGCTACCTTTTGTTATACCACCTCCTCGTCCTCTTCCTCCACAAACTCCTCCGACCAACCCTGCTCTTCCAGTTCCTCCTCTTCCTCCTTCACTTCCTCCTGCTCCATTATAACCATATTCATATTATGATAATTAGATGTACTATGATCAGTATTACTCATATCAATATAATGTTTAGTCGCACGATAATCGTCATCAATCGCATTGTCATCATTATTCGTGCTCGTGTCACCATGAATCGTATTAGCAGTATTGAACTTACTTGTAAGTATTCGCGTTATCTATGTCACTCTTCGCTGCATCCTTCATATTATTCGTATGTTGATACTGTTCTGACTGTTCATAGTAAGGCTGTTCTTGTTTGTCTGTTTCTCAATATTAGTACAAATGTTGGTCTTAAAAAAAAACATAATTAGTAGTAGTATTCGTATGCGTCATATTGCCGTCGCATTCGTATTTATCATCATTATCAGTATTACCAAAATTCCCCTTGTGTATTATTCTTCGTGTTATGAACGCATTTGCATCAGTATTACCTTCATCATATGAGAACTGGTCTTACCAATAGTAATATTAGTAGTATTCGAGTTGTTCGCCTGAGTCTCCTTCTTCTTGTTATTATGACTATGATTATCGTTATTCATGTAATTTCCCTCATGGGTGTGATTATGACCCGTCGTCTTATCGTTCGCCATAGCATTCCCAGTATTATGCATAGGTGCCCTCTTCTTAAATCCCTGATCATACATAGTATTACAAGTCTTCCTTTGTATTAGAATGCTTCTTCATAGTACTAGTCTTCATGTTCGTCTAACCCTTCGCTAATATGAGTAGCACTCGTACTCTGATTGTATATCTCCTGCGTGTGCTTATACCGCGTCTTGTGTGTTGGAGGTTCTCTTCTTATGGTGGGTAGTCGTCTTTGCCTGGTTAAACTTACTCATAGTGTAAGTTATGCGTTCCTGAGCATGCGTACTCTTCTTCATCGCATTACGAATATTAAAGATGATCATTCGTATTCGCCGTGCTTATGCGTCTACGTGTCGTGATGTCCTTGCTTGTTGTACCGCTGTTAGCATTGCTGCCTTGCTTCTTCGCAATACTATAATCCGTGTTGTCCCTCGTCGTGTTATTCGTCCTCTCCCCCTTACCATGTTTGACCGCATGCTCCGACGTACAGGATGTACCTTATCATGATTATGATTACTACCCGGAATATGATTAACATTATAGTTCTGATTATAAGTTGGTGTCGCACGATTCATGCTATCATGATTCGTAGTATGGTTATTCGCGTTATCTTTCATAGCAGTATGGATATCATGTTGCTTCTCTTCCCCCTCTCCTTCCTGCACCGCAACCCCCTCCTCATCCACCTCCTGTTCCTCCTCCAAATATTCCACCTCCTCTTTCTCATCCTCACATTCATCCGTTTTCTCGTCCCTCTCCTCCCGTATCCCCCCCACAGTCGTCCTCAGTCTCTTCCTCCTCATATTGTCCATCATTCCCCTTAGTCGAATATCACCATCATCATCATCATCATCATCATCATCATCATCATCATCATCATCATCAGTACCAGCATCGTCACCATCAGCATCCTCATCATCATCAGCACCATCATCATCCTCATCATCACCGCCACCGTAAACATCATCGTGGTCACAGACGTCATAATCATAATCGGGGACGCGATCGTCGTGGTCGTCGTCATCGACGTCGCCATCGCCAACATCCGCCTCATCCCCCTCTGAATCATACCCGTTCCTCCTCCACATATCACCATTCCTGGACCTCCTGTTTTTCTCCGAACCATCTTGAAACTGCAGTTCCTCGTCCGCCAGCGTCAACTGCTCCACCGAATCGTCAACATTCAGCCCATTCGAAAGCTCCCCCTCAGTCAGGTAATTCCTATGCATATTCATCCTCATCCGTCTCCCACACCTCCTCCTCCTTCTCCTGTCCCTCCTCTTCCATACTTGCGTGTTTCATATGCCTATTATCATTATCATCAGCAGCAGCAAAATCCTGTTAAAATTCGCCGTCGTCATCGCCATCGTCGTCATTATCGCCATCGTGACATTCATCGCCGTCGCCCTATGGTCGGCATCGTCACCGTCACAATCGCGACCGTAATCATCGTAATCCACCTCGTTTCCCTTCCCCTAATCCTCCTCCTCGTAGTTTCATCCTTCTCATCCTGTTTGAAACAAAATCTTCCTCCGCCTCCTCCTCCTGCTTATCATCATCATCATCATCATCATCATCATCATCATCATCATCATCAGCATCATCATCATCATCATCATCATCATCATCATCATCATCATCATCATCATCATCATCATGATCATGATCATCATCATCTTCATCATCATCATCATCATCATCATCATCATCATCATCGTCATCGTCATCGTCATCATCATCATCATCATCATCATCATCATCATCATCATCATCATCATCATTATCAGTATCATCATCATCATCACCACCACCACCACCACCACCATCAGCAGCAGCAGCATCATGATCATCACCATCATCACCATCATTACATTCACCATCATCATCAGCCTCATCATCATCATCATCATCATCATCATCATCATCATCACCACCACTATCATCACCAGCATCATCACCAGCATCACCACCACCATCATCATCAGCATCACCACCATCATCATCAGCATCACCACCACCACCACCATCATCATTACATCGGCATCATCATCATGATCAGCAGCATCATCATTATCAGCATCATAATTATCATCTCTTTTAATTGTTCTCCCCTTCATCATGTTCCGCCTTCTTTCTCCTCCTGCCATTCCTCCCCATCCTGTCCCGATGAACTATGAACTATGGAAACAATATGCGACACAAATACCACACAACACTGGGGGGAAAAATTTGGCAGCCCTCAACTCGCGCAGGTTGCGGCCTGCAGGTGGGAAGGCGGTGGGCGGGCCGGCGCGGGCATCGAACCTGGGAAAAGCCTTCTCTGGAGCTTCCGACTCCCTGAGCAGGCCTTGCGGGAGCACGGGCCGAACAGTTCGTACCTGCCGCTGGCTTCGCAAGCGGCCGAGGCCTCCACACTCCGACCAAAGTTCTCCAACCAAGAGAGCTGGGGGACATGCTGGCGCCGAGGGGCTTGCAGAATTTACTCCAGGGCAGGGCTGAGGGTTGAGGCCTGTGCACTTTGAAACGAGGAGGTTGCGACCCACTTCCCAAAGCAGACATTGCACCTTCGCCTGCCGACAAGGAGAAAACGGACACGAGGAACCCGGGGCTTGGGGAGCGGTTTCCTCGGGCCCACGCGGGAACGACAAACCCCTTCCAAAAAACGCCACGAACGAGGGCCACTCCCCAAGCAGTTGCCCAAGCCCAGGGCATGGGGCGGTATACAGCTTGAGCGTGGCTCTGACTTCCTCGCTCTTAGTAGCGCTGAGAATAAAACTGGTAGCGGCTTGTCCAGCACGGTGGTCAGCATTGCGGCTACCTCTAGCTCCACCGAGGGGGGACGTTCCTCATCCCGGTGAGCTTTGACCTCGGGGAAAAAAAACCAAGGGGGCCAGAGTGGACCCGAGCGGTGTCCCTCCAGATGCGAGCCAAGGGGATTGGCCCCTGACAAGGCACACTGGTGGTAACCCAGGGCTTTGAACACACTGGCATAGTAGTCGAAATCTGTTTCCCTACAATGGCACTGGTTTTCGCTGTGGCACACAGCGAGGACGATTAGCAGCATGTGCGGCCGCGCCGCTCGACTGAAGCATGCCCCCAGGAAGCGGTGCCCCGAAGCCTCTGACGAGGCCTCTTCACTCGTCCGCCTGGACCACGCTGACTCCCGTTCGGGAGATGTGGCTGATTTGGGGAAGGAACCAAGACCCATCGGTGAAATAGATGCGCCGGCAGGGAATTGACACTGAGGGCACTCAGCCCCATCTGGGCCAAAGAACGCGATTATACCAGTCCGCGGGAGGCGGCGCGCAAAACGTGTCCACGCGGGCCAGCCACGCTCTGCCAAACGGGAATTTTTCGGCGACACCAGCAAAGTCTTGGTCGATCATTCCCTCGGGGGGAACTCTCTCTCGAATAGACGTGGCCTGGGACAGCTGCCTGTCCGAACACGTCGCCCGCAATTGCCGGGTTCACCGCATCGGTCGCCCATCCCAGGAGCCCGGCAGCCCCGTTTCTCGAAGGCGGCGCCGCGGGCAGGGACCCGCAAGGAAACCTAGCGACAGCGGACTTGTCGAAATGGCCCCACCCAACCCGGAAGAAACGAGCACCGTACGCGCGATGCCCCTCCAGAAAACCCCTGGACTCGAGATCCTCAGAATCAAAACCAGACATGATGCCGGTGGCGCGGACGTGCTCCTGGATGGGCAAGTCTTCAAGCTGAGAGGCAAAAATCTGACCAACCGCCGAGGGTGAACTTCTGAGAGGTTCAGCACACCAAGACGACAAACCCAACCAGCTTCGTCAAGCCAAAGATACGCGTCCGAGATGGGCCCATGAGTCCTGGTGTAGAACTAATGACATTCAATTGCGCCGACACGGGCCCAGGCTGCATGGTGGGCACGATATACAACGGCAGCGGGGATGACGTCCTCGCGCACGCATTGGCCATTGCGCACCGCTGTTGCCACCCACGAAGAATATCGCGCAAGTCTCCGCACACTCCTACCAGCAATGTCGATCGGATCAGCAAAGTTGGCGATGCTCCACTATAGGACATGCTGCGCGCCTTTGAGCGCGACTCCTGCGCCCCAACCAGCAGCTGCTCTGACTTCTGTGATCAGGCAGGGGCTGAACGCATGAACGTCAGCACCGCGTGTCAGGGCAGGCTAAGGTTGGTTTGGAACAGCCTCTTTCTGCGTCCAGCATTGAGCTTCATCCTAACCGCCCCTCTTCACGCGCCTCGAATTTCCCAAATCAAAAACTCCCTTTTCTGGAGGGCCACAGGTTCGTGCCTCGCCATGAATATTGCTGCTCCTCGACTAGATAGCCGCCCAGCAACAGGTCCCCAGGCCATTGACAAACCCAGGGTAGAAAGCAAGGTCTCCCCACGGACCAGGCACGGGGGCCAAGGGGGCCACGAGCCTATTCAAGATGGACGGGCTACAGCAAGTCATCTGCACGAGCTGGAAAATCAGCGACGCAACGAACAAAGACCCCTCAGAGTGAAGGGGCACATGACGAGGGCGCCACTTATCTGGCGCGCATGTCCACGACGCCTCTCGATAACGATCTGATCCACGCAGCACCTGGGCGCCTGCCAATCGGACAGGCATGAGGGACGTAACACTGCAAGAAAGTTCCTTGGACGATGTCCATTCATCCTTCCGACCGACCCCCGGCTGCTCAAGGCGCTTCTCGGGGGTGGCAACGCGGCGGATCTGGCCGATCGGGTCGTCGGTCAGAAATCCACCAGGCCCCGGGGGGCGCGCGTTGGCGCGGGGCCCCTTCGGAGAACGTCTGGGCAACATTGGACGCATTGGATTCGACCGCCCCCTAGCAATTCCTTCCTGTCTAACCCATCCAACCGCTCGCCTCAATGGCGCGGTTTTCGAAGAACTCGGCGAAGACGACACGGCCAGAGAGGGGATTGCGGGAGCCGTCCAAATCCCCGACCAGGACAGCACCTGCGACCTTCGACATGGGGCGCCAGGAGCGAGCACCACGGCGCCACGCAGCCCCGATGGGCCACCTTTAGAATCAACGCGGGCAAGCTGCTCAACCAGGGCGAGGAGGCAAGCGCGAACAGCGAGAAGGTCGCCTCCATGAACCACCGCCTGAACCTGAACGGGCCTTCCAACGACCCATCCGACCGACCTGACAGGTCGAGAACGGCTGCGAGATCTGAATGCAAGCACGCGCGAAACTGGTCTGGACCCCCGCTCCGCAGGACGCCCAGCACAAACGCTGGACGGTTAGGAGCCCGCAGAGGCCTCGACCCCGCACCAGGCCCGGTCGCCCCAGGAGCGCAACGCCGAGCCTAGGATGGTGACGTCGTGGATTCCACCCCCAGAGGCGGCGCCACGTTCAGCCCCAGACCCCCCCCCACCGTCGACTCAAAACCATGGGGCCAGATTCAGGGCCGCCTCGTCGCTCCCGCGAGGGGGGGGGGGGGCCTTTGAGCCCCAAGAGGAGGTGCAGTAAGGAGCTTCTGGCGCTCCTTGGGGGCCCGGCCGACGACGCCCTGGGCGACTCGACCAAACTCGATGCTGACTGGCCTACATTGCTCGACGGCAACGGACAACTCGGCGGCAACATCGGCGCACCCGGCATCGAGCCCCCTGCGAATGTCAAAATCGATGGCTCTGCGGAGCCCCCCCCGGCCAACCGCGGCGCAGGTCGGCGCGCGGGGCCGGGCCGCGACAACTCCGCGCAGCAGCTGGAACGGGGGGCCAAGCGAGATGGCGGCGGAATGCACGTTGAAGTCGGATCCTAAAACGAACGGGGGCCCACGGTCGGAGACCCCCCGAACATTTCCAGGATGGCGACGTTCCCGGTGGACATCTCCAGGGCCAAGGAAATACCCGTGGACGACGCGCATGGCCCCCAAGCCCGCGGCCTGGACACAGCACCCACAGAGCCCCCCGGGACAATGGCAGGCTCGTGGCCCCAGGCTTCAAAGTGGCACTTGGCAAGGACCATCGTGCCCCCAGGGGCTGCGTTGCCGGTCTGACCGACGGCCGCGGCCCCGAAAACCTCGCAGCCCCGTTTCTGAACCGGGCCCGTTGCCTTCTCGAGCCTGGACTCCCATAGGCGGCGCCGCTGGCGCAGGGTGGCGCCAGCTTTCTCCGCCGACGCGGGCAGCCATTCCCTGCCCGCCCTCCACGGACTCACACTACACGCGACGGTGGCGAGGGCCCCCTTGGCGGCCTTCCTGCGAGGACCCCGCGGGGCCCGAGGGGCACCACCACGAACGGGGCGAGGAAGCGGGGGCAGGGCGGGCCCGCCCCTACAACACCAGCCCCCCCAGCAGCTGGCCTCACAGGCATTCCCATCGGGCTCTGAGCGCGGCGAGGGCAGCGGGGCTGACCCCGCGCAGCACCATGCTCCAGTCGGAGATGCACCGGCCAAAGTAATCCCACATTGGGAGCTCCATGCCAGAAATCACGTGCGCGCGCATCATCACGATGCCCAGGCACGCCCTGGACCCGCAAGACATCGCGTCGACCCCTGAACCCGCAGGAGCGACATCAGATCCCCGCGCGCCGAGGGGGAACGCGCGGCCATCGACGCAGGCCTGGCGGTCTACGAACCAGTCGTCAAGAGAACCATCGCAGCGGGCATCAATGGCTAGGACGGCGATTTCGAAGATCCCCGCGTCACTGAAGCCCCAGTGATCCCCGAAGCCGCTGTCTCAACCGATGTCGTCGGCGCCACTGGTGCCCCACGCGTCACTGGGGCCCGAAGAATAGCCGCGAGTGCAGTATGACTGGAAATAGCGAGGTGCCGTTTGGACTGCTCGACGCGGCCTGCTCCGCCCTTCCTCCAGCCGCTTCGGGGGCGCGGAATCCCGCGCAGCGGTCCTGGCCCTCCGTTCGAAACACCTGCCTACCATGGGTTCCGTCCGCGCCGCCGTCTCAGCATTCGCAGGTTGGGTGAGGGGTAGGCGAGAGGATATAACTGACGACCCTGGCGCCACCCACCCACGCTGGAAATTGGGACTTAGCGAAATCGACCCACTGTTATTCGACGACGCTGGACCGCTCCCTGAGTTCGCCTTGGCTGCCGCCACAGCTTCCAAGAACAGGCATTCGTCGTCGGCGACGGGCGTTGCAAGCCGCAGACTGGCCCTCCTGGGTGGGCAAAGGCGGAGACGGCTGAGGAGGTGCATCAGGAGCAGGGGCGGCCGATGGAACGGGCGGAGCCGCCTCCATGAAACAGCGTCTTGGCCATCGGTTGGTGGTGCGATACCTCCGCACCTCTCCGCGCATTCGCCCCCGACGTCTTGTTGGAAGCCCTCTGCTCCTCCACAAGAGTCGAAGCTCTCTCGCGCGCAGACCCAAACGCGTTCATGCAAGCACCCCTGAAGGCGCTTAGGACATGCTGCTTCCATTGGTCGAGCTGTTCGCGCTCTGCTGGGAAACGCATGCACCTTCTTCAAACAATCCGAACACTCAGTTGTCATCAAGCTCGAGGTCGTCTCCGTCCAAGAGGGTGACCAGGTGCCAGTTAGGGCGTGTCTTCGTGGCCCGACCTTGGCTTAACTCCAGTGGCCCGCGCACGGACAGAATTGGTGCACTTGGCCTGGCACTCGATGTAGTTAGATAAGGCGTTGACAGCCTGAGCGTGTGGCTGGGTGCGGCATCAACCATCTGCTGCCCTGCGTTCGCCGCCTTGCCCAAAGCTGCGATAAGCTGCTCTACGGCATGCGTTGTAGCCCCAACGGATGGTGGCGCAGGGGGTGTGACTGCCTGTTTGAACTTGGCGATGTCCCTCTGGTAATGTTGAGCCTGTTGTGTATCCGAGCCCACTAAAGGTCCCACTAACACTTTGAGCACGGGACTACCCTTGGTCGTGGATGTGGTACCCTACCCCGTTTCCTCTCGCCACCCATCCTGAAGAACCAAGTTGGAGCCAAAATTGGCGAGCTTGGGATGGCGCAGGGCGTTGGGGTCAGCGGCCAGCTGGACCAGGGACCATGCCATGTTTGCGGGGCCTGGCACCGAGAAATCCATTCACCTTGGGCCCAGACGCCAGCGGAGGAACCCTCCAAGGAGACTGAGCACTCGGGTCATGACGGGCGCTGCCGCACTGCTTGCACCATGTCCACCATGTCTCGCCCCCCTGCCAGCCGAAAACGCAGCACCTCCAGCAGCTCCCCCACGCGGGCCCCTGCCTTGAGGCGCCCGTCCTGCCGCGGCGCTGGGGCCGTTCACCCGTGGGCGTGAACGGGCGATGTGCCCCTGAAAGGGCAAGAACGTGGAAAATGAAAGTGCCTGTGCGCCCCCTCGAGAGTGGTCGCACAGCGGCGAAAACCTCCAAGCTCGAGCCCCCGCGGCAAGGGGTTCGAACTTGAGCCAACAATTATTGAGCCAAAGTTGCTGCAGAGTCTGCTCTCATCTTCCCCCTCCATCCTCCCCCCCCCCCCCCCCCTCCTCCTCCGCCCCCCCCCCCCCCTCCGCATCCTCCTACTCATCCTCCACCTGCGCAACATCATTATCATCGAATCGAATCGACTAGCTCCCCTGGAGGCGGTCTTCTAGAGAGGGCCCTTGAAAACAACCAGGGCCCCAGAGCATCGCATTTCGCGAGCGGGCGGAAAAGAACAAATGGTTTTCCGAGGCCAGGCCACTCGGGCCCAGGCCCGCGCTGCCCCCACGCAGGGCGACCCACCCGTTTCGGCGCGCAGCCAGGTGGGTGCCCCACTTCGGAGGACCGCCCTTCGACGCTCAGATCGGTCCGCCCCGCGGCGGCCCAGCGCGGTGCTGATTGTCGGGCCCCCAACTGGATCCGACCATCAACTCCCGCCCTCGGCCCCCGCGAGGTGACCCAATCTGCTCCTACCCTGGCTGGCCCTTGTCTCGTCCCTTCCCCGCCCTCCCCCGCCCACGACTCCGACCGCGACCCCCCCCCCCTTCTCTAGGCAGCACTGCCACTGGGATCGGCGGGAGCAGAGGCGATATATACGTATGGAACCGGCCAGTCCCTTTTCCTGACAGCACACTGGGCGAAAACACCCCTCGCGCGATCAGGTCGCGCAGTCTCGCGCTGTCCGCCAGCGCACTCACGCTGGCTTACCCTTTGCCGTCACCGCCGCCAGGCACTTCGACGTCTCGCGTTCGAGTTGCCCCCTTGGCGCCGAGCCAGTGAGCACGTTGTTCTGCTCGAGCTCCTTGATGCACGCCCAGAGCGTCGGGCCCACCACCGCGCCTGCCCCCTGCCTCGCGAAGGTCATCGACAGCACCCCGTACTTGTCCTCCATGTCCTCGCCCTTCCTGCTCTTGCGATAGCGGAACTGAAGGCAGTCCTGCCCCAAAAGCTTGGGGGGCTTGTGCATCACCTGCTCCGTCCAGCACTGCATCAGGAGTTTGTGCACCGTGGCGTTCACGCTCGCCCCCTTTGGCCCCGCCCTCTCGATCACCCAGTAGAGCGCCTTGCAGAAGAGGCGGATGCGCGCGCCCCCCCGCGCTTTGAAGTCCACCGCCTCTAGAGCTTCGCCGTCGCTTTGCACAGGTCCGCGATGCCTGCAGCGCCGCCTTTGCCACCCCCTCCTCCAGGAGTCCCCCCCTCGGCCTTTCCCTTCGGCTTCTTCTCCTTGGGTGGCGACGCTGCCTCCGATCCAGGGGGTCCCGCCGTGTCCGCGCCTCTCTTCAGCCAGTTCGGCATCGCGGCGATGTCGGCCATGCCCTCGCTGCCCAGGCTTCAGGCTTGTGCGCTGTGACTGGCCAGGGAAGATGGCTCGAGCCTAAGTGCCTCCTAAGGTCGCGCCAGCCCGCCCCCCTCAAACTCGCACAAGTTACACGAGAACGAATCAGGAACTCGCAGTGCGCGAAGAACTGTACCATCGTGTCTCCCGCACCACCCTCTCTGCAGACTTCTCTCCAGATGCTTCGCCGCCGACCTCTGATCCGCGAAAATGGAGGCACACACAATTCACTGGTTGGTTTTTGCCAGGATATGGCATAGGTTCCGTACGTCATGCGCGCTTCTCTGGTGGCGCAATAGCTGCCTACGCGTCTGGAACCGCTCCCTGCAGACACCGCCGTCCTCAAACCGCACCCCGCACACGAAAATCTTATTCAGGGCGCCCCCCTCCTCCATGTCGCCCCCGATGTTGTCGTCATCTCGCACGGCCCGTTGAGCCCCCGCTGGGGGTGCAGGGGGGGGAACAGTGACTGCATGCTTGCTTGCTCGCACCCGTGAAAAGTCCAGCTTCAGAAACTGCTTGGCCAAGTCACGGTCTGCCTCAAGCTTCCACGGCGCCCTGTCCAGCTCCCCCAGCACGTCAGCGTCGCCCCCCATGGCATTGACCGCCGTGGAAATATCTGCGCCAACTCGAATCGCCCACGGCGGGGCCGACTGCGAAAGCCCCTCCTCCGCGCACGGGGCCTCGGCGTTGATGCCAGGGAGATCCGCAAGCAAAGAGCGTGGAAAGCAGCTGCGCGTGATGCCACGGCTTAGCTGCCCAACTCTGGTAACACCGTAATCTGCGCACCAGCAGCTCCGTCTTCGTGTCCGTCAGCATCCAGTATGCCAGCACCTGCTCAGTCGTCATGCTCTGCACGCTGCCGCCCTCCAGCCACTCGACGCCCCCCCCCCCCCCCCCTCCCCCCATCATCATCGCAATGCGCCCCAGCCTCGCCAAGCATAGGTCGAGCCGCCTGAAATACTACTCGCGTCCATCTCCATGGTCTAGATAAGCTCCAGAATGCACCCATGGAGCAGGAGGCCGCCTTTGCCGCCGCACATCTCCCCGGGATCTCGAACTCTGCCGCGCACTGGGGAGTGATGTGGGGCCCCAGGTATCGCGCCACATCGTTGAGCTCCCCCTGGATGCCCTGCTTCAGCCACTTCCTGCAGAGAACCGAGTCCTCGCCCTGGATCAAGACGCTGGTGACCTGCTTCTCCCTGTTCTGCCGCATGCCGACCACTCCCAGCGCCATGTCGAGCTCGTCGTCCGCCTTTCTCAGCATGTCCATCAGTTCCCCCATCGTCGTGCCTACCGCCAATAAGTGGCGCCTGCTGAGGCCATCCGCGCACTGAAGGAGCCCTAGGTCGATGCCAGGCAGCTCCTCCCACTCGCAGACCAGGAGCTTCGCAATTGGCTGCGTCACTCTGAGTCGCGCCGCCCATGCTGCCGTCGGCTCCGCAAAGGAGGCGGCAAAGGCGTCCACGCTGAAGGGGTTACCCATCATCAATCCGTCGCCAATCTTGACCGTGTGCACCCCCTCTGGCGTCGGCAAGTCCACGACCATGTCCCTGTACCTCTGCTTGCAGAGGTCCACGTCCTGCGGGTTGTTTGTGCTCTCCTCTGCTGACTTCTCGAGCGCCTGCCAGCTCACCGAGCCAAACGCGTTCTGGAGGTCCTTCATCGCGACGGCAAAACCAAGCCTCCCCGTGCCAGTCGCCAGCTGAGTACCTGAGATGCCATGATTGCCCCCTCGCGTCGCCGTCCCCTAACGAAACCATAGCTCTGCGGTAAAGGGGTGGAGGTCAATCTTGTGGAATAGAAGGCCCTCCCCATGCTCGCCAAGCAGTGGATGACCCTGCGCCCCGCCGCCGCCTTCTTCCCGCTCTGATTGTCCAAGCCGACTGCCTTGCTTCGGTGCCAGCACAGTGGGGCCAGGTTGGTTCTCCTCATCAGCAGGATCCCATGGAAGAGCACGCTCCTGAACAGCACCTGGCCCCCTTTCTGCGTCTCATATCCCAGTCCCAGCTTCTGCCTGGCAGTCTCCTTTGCCGCGTTCAGGGTCAGGCCCCAAAGCTCGAGAGGCGCCGTGTTGGGCGGGACCTCCTCCCTCTTCGGTGCCCTCCGCACGTACCTGGCAATGTGCCCCACGTCCATGTTTGCCTGCTCCTCCATCAGCGCCGTAACCTGCTGCGGCGCTGGGAGCCCAGCTCGTCGTTGTCGCCATTCCCCCCGATCCAGAACTCCAGCCCCTGCACCTCCTTCCCGTCCTGGTCTGCTCCACTGCTGCATCCACTCTTCGCTCTCCAGAGGCAGGGGTCCGAACCGTCGACCTTCTCTATGCTTAGCTCCAAATCGACACCGCGCCGCCAACCGTGAATACTTCATGGCGTCCGCGAACTTTCTCTGCTCCCAGCTCTCCTCAACCAGACTTACATACTCGTCCCTGATGGCCTCCTGCTCTGCGCGCCTCTGAGCCTTCAGCCTGGCCGATAGCTCCTTCAGCTTCATCCCGATGTCCAGCAAGCCGGCGCCATCCGCATGCTGTCGTCCATCGCGTATCTCCGCGCGTTTCCGAAGTAGTTCCCGTCGTTATCGAGCTCCTTCTTGTCTGTCTCGTCGTTCCTCAGTGATCGAGAAGTGCTTGTAGCCCACGTTCGTCAAAATGCTCTCCAGCAGCTCGAAATAGTTATCAGGGGCTCCCTCCTCCAAGTGTTGCCGGAATTGATCCTCCCGTGCTGCCAGCTCTTCCGCAACCTCGGCGAGGAACTCAGACTTCCCCACCCCGTGCGCGATAGCGTTCATCATGGCTGTCCTGTCGCATCTCCTTCTATCCTGGGGGGTGCTCTGCTCGCTCATGTGCTTCTGGTACCTGATCTCAATCAGTATTGACAAGAGATCCTTCGGCGGGACGCCCTTGACGGCCTGCACACGTCTCCCCATGTCTTTTAACACATGCACTTTATCCACTCTCTCCATGTACCCTGCGGCACATAGAAGTAATCCATCGTACTGCATCCTCCTGGCCGTCCGTCTGGTCCACTCGCGTAATATGTGGGCTCCTCGCGGCGTCCAAAGAAGGAGGGCACCGCCATGTATTGTTCGTCCCACACTTGCCTGATCAGTTCGCCTGCACCTCCTCTGCGTCACTCTCGGGTCACTATTTCCCCCAGTCTTTCTGAATGCATTCGTTGCCAAACGCCATCCACTTTGGAAAGTCCGATGCCGTCGTTGCTGTCCGCAAAGAAACATGGCAATGTACGTTGTGGTAGTTCCTGGAGTATCTGTCTCCGCCATTGCGTCAGAACTTTGGCACACTTTTTGTAGGCCCCCATCTTCTCCTTGTTCGTCGGCTGCACAGGGAAGTAAAGCGCCCCGTAGACCACATCCATACAGCCTTTCTTCACCCTGATCGCCAGCGCGCGGCCTTCCGCTCCCTTCGGCGATGCCCATGTCCGTCGTATGTGTCTGTCCTGTATCCCTTTTCCCAGCAGGATACCACATCCTGCGTGTCGATTTGTATACGGTCCTGGCTGGAAGCCCGCCTCCACCAGTAGTCTGCCTTCCACTCGTTGTCTAAGAATGCCCCCGCCACTCCTCCACGCAGCCTTCGTGCCCACCAGGATCATCGCGTCCGTATTTGGAGCTGCAAGGGCGAGCTCCGACAGTCGCGTCGCCGTGGACGCGAAGAGCGGGTTGAAGCCAATCAGCCGCAAGAGATGAGACGGCGCCATGCCTCTCGCCACGCCCGTGGCGCCCGCCTTCAGCGTGGGCCCGCAACGCACATGGCAGTCTCCTGCGGCTGTCCCCGCCCCCCGTGCCATTCCTGATAAAGGCTCGAGCGTGCGGAGGCTAACATCATCATCATCATCATCATCATCATCATCATCATCATCATCATCATCATCATCATCATCATCATCATCATCATCATCATCATCATCATCATCATCATCATCAGCATCATCATCATCATCATCGTCATCATCATCATCATCATCATCATCATCATCAGCATCATCATCATCATCATCAGCATCATCATCATCATCAGCATCATCAGCATCATCATCATCATCATCAGCAGCATCACCATCATCATCATCAGCATCATCATCAGCAGCATCATCATCATCATCGTCATCATCATCACCATCATCATCAGCATCATCAGCATCATCAGCATCATCATCATCATCATCAGTATCATCATCATCATCATCAGCAGCAGCATCAGCATCAGCATCATAATCAGCATCATCATCATCATCATCATCAGCATCAGCATCATCAGCATCAGCATCAGCATCAGCATCATCATCCTCATCATCATCAGCCGCATGAGCAGCATCATCAGCATCATGATCAGAATCATCATCATCACCACCATCACCACCATCATCACCATCACCAGCAGCATGGTCATTTGCAAGGTCAGCATCCTCATCACCAGAATAAGCATGATCATGACCGTCATCATCATCAGCAGCAGCAGCAACATCGTCGTCGTCGCCGTCGTCGTCGTCGGCGTCGTTTGCGACGCCGTCATCGTCAACGTCACCGCCATCACAAGCATCGCCGTCACCATTACCATCTCAAGCACAATCACCATCGCCATAATCATCAACGGGCTGGACGAAAATCAGTCCAAGACAGATTCTCGAAGGAGCAACAGCAGCATCATCAGCATCGTCATCCGCATGAGTCGACACATCATCATTAGCATCGTCGACATCATCAGCATCAGCAGCATCAGCATCATTACCAGCAGCATCAGCAGCATAAGCAGCAGCAGAAGCATTATCAGAATCATCATCATCGTCGTCGTCATCATCATCATCATCATCACCGACATCATCAGCAGCAGCATCATCCTCAGCATCAGCATCATCACCATCATCGTTATCGTCAACATCACCGTCAACATCAACATCGTCATCAGCATCAGCATCGTCATCGTCATCATCATCGTCATAACCATCATCATCAGCAGCAGCATCATCACCATCATCATCTGCATCGTCATCGTCATCGTCATCATCATCATCATCATCATCATCACCGTCACAATCACCACCATCATCATCATCATCATCTTCATCATCAGCAGTACCGTCGTCATCATCAGCATCAGCAACATCATCCCCATCATCATCACAATCACCAGCGCCTCGTCATCAGCATCATCAACATCATCAGCATCACCACCCGCATCGTCATCATCATCAGCATCATCAGCATCATCAGCACCAGCATTATCACAATCATAATCATCATCGTAATCGTCATCAACATCGTCATCATCAGAATCATCATCACAAGCAGCAGTAGCATCATCATCATACGTATCAGCATCATCATCAGCAGCAACAGCATCACCATCATCATCACCGTCACCAACACCATCGTCATCATCATCATTATCATCATCATCATCATCGTCATCATCATCAGCATCATCGTCATCAGCATCATCATCCTCATCATATTCGTCATCATCAGCAGCGCCATCATCATCAGCAGCAGCATCACATTCGTCATCGTCATCATCAGCAGCAGCAGCATCATGGACACCAGCACCCGCATCAGCATCATCAGCATCATCAGCATCAGCATCAGCATCATGACCGTCATCGTGATCGTCATCGTCAACATCATCGTCAGCATCATCAGCATTATCATCATCGGCATCGTCAGCATCAGCATCATCATCATCATCATCATCATCATCATCATCATCATCATCATTAGCATCAGCATCATCACCATCATAAGCGTCAGCATCGTCATCAACAACATCATCATCATCATCATCATCATCATCAGCATCGACATCATCATCATCATCATCAGCATCATCAGCATCATCAGCATCAGCATCCGCATCAGCATCAGCATCAGCATAATCACCATCATCGTCATCGTCATCGTCACCATTATCATGAGCAGCATCAGCATCATCATCATCATCGTCATCATCAGCATCAGCAGCACCATCATCATCATCATCATCATCATCATCATCATCATCATCATCATCATCATCATCGTCATCAGCAGCATCGTCATCATCATCATCAGCATCATCATCATCGTCATCATCATCAGCATCACCGTCACAATCACCGTCACCGTCACCGTCATCGCCATCATCGTCATCGTCATCAGCATAATCAACATTAGCATCATCATCATCGTCATCACCATTATCATTAGCATCATCATTATCATCACCACCATCATCATGGCATCAGCACTATCATCAGCATAATCATTATCATCACCACCATCATCACCATCACCATCATCATCATCACCATCATCATGTCCCCCCTTTGCCACTGCTCCCTCTCCCTGAGCCCAAGAGGCCGAACGGTGGGGGCGGAGGAGCAGCAGCAGAGGCAGCAGCAGCAACGGCATCAGCGGCATCGGACGCGCACACCCCCCACCCCGCTCCTGTGCAGTAGTGCTGCCCGACCGGCGGCGCCTCCATCCACGCGGTCAGGAGTTTGCACGTGCCTCACCCCGCGGGGCTCGCCTCCATCAACCCTCTGGCCCCACACACCCCTCCTCGCTCCGCTTCCTCCCTCCCTCCCGCCCCTGTCCCCCTCTACCTTTACTCCAGATTTCGTAATAAAGGGAGGGGGGTCTCATTTCGGGGGGGGTCTCTTCCAGGCTATCTTGGAGGGCCTGGGGGGGTCTGGGGACGATGTTTTGGAGGGTTCTCCCACGGGGGAAGTCTGAAATGGCTTGTCTTGGAGGGTCCAGACCCCCTCCCTTTTATTACGACATCTGGAGTACGCATTGCCTCCCTCCACTCTCATCCCACTCAGGTCTGCGTGCCTCGCGATCCCTCGCAGGGGGAACACGGTCGGGAACCTGGTCCCAGCGTGTTATGCGGCGGCGGCCCCTGCGGCACGCTAATTATGCCCCACAGGCCGCCGCGCGCATCGCTCTGCGTCGTGGGACGGTGGGCTGGGAAGAGCCCACCTCCTCCTCCTCCTCCTCCTCCTCCTCCTCCTCCTCCTCCTCCTCCTCCTCCTCCTCCTCCCCCTCCCTCCTCCTCCCCCTCCTCCTCCTCCTCCTCCTCCGCCTCCTCCTCCTCCTCCTCCTCCTCCTCCTCCTCCTCCTCCTCCTGCCTGGGGGCTGACGTGTGCCTCGCGTGCCGCACCCAAAGCGTGCTGGGCCAGAACCGGCGGCGCGCGGCGCTGAGCAAGCGCTCCTGACTTGGGCGTCGCGCATGGGGGGGCGATGCATGGGCGGAGGAAAAAGTTGGCTTGTCGGGACCTAAAGGCCTCCTTTCGGCCCCACAGGGGTCCTCTAGGGGCCCTAAACAGAAGAAGAGAAAACGCCATTAACATAGACTTCTGGCGCTCCGCGCGGATTTCTTGGATCTGAGCTGAGCCCCTTCCCTGGCGCGCGGAGCGCGCCAGGAGCGGCGCCAGAGGCGCCGCTGGGGGGGGAGCCCAGCGCGGATCCAAGAAATCAGCGCAGAGCGCCCAAGCTTACGTTTATGCCGTTTCTTCCTCTTCGACTGAAGGCCCACTTTTCTGCGGCCCTCGCTGCCCCCCCACGTATCGCCCCCTTCGGTGGCAACTCATGAGAGCCTCCCAGACCATCTTGTCGGCTCTTGCGAACTTAAGCTAGTAGACGCTGAATCGACGCTAATCGACGCTCAATCGACGCTAATCGACGCGATACGGGCGCGAAGGAGGAGGATGAGGAGGAGAAGGAGGGAGGACGGGTGCTGCTTCACGGGTGCTGCTTCACGATGGTGCCCAAGGACACACACACACACAAAGAAGGCGCAGATCCCAGGATCCACCCCCCCCGACGTGGCCTCCCCGTGGCTCGGACTGCTCGGGCGCCCGAGTCCTGCCGAGTCGCGCCCAACGCTCCGTGAGATCATCGGGGGAGTCGGGGGGGACGCAGAGGTGGGGTCAGGGTTGTGGACGCCATGACAATGGACACTCCAACAGTCCTATCATTGAACTAAAGATATGTCGATGTTTACAACAGGTTCTAAACATGTTTTGAGACATGTGTTTTAAACATGTTTTAGACATGCTTGGAACATGTTTAGACATCTGGAACTGATTTGGCAGCACACTTCCTCTCAATTGATCAACTTCCGCAAGGTCAGGGCAGGTTGGGTCAGGGGAACATCGCCCTGCCTGGGCGGCCCCGGGGAGGAGGGAATGGCGCCAGCCTCGCGCCAGGTTCGCCCCCTGAGCCCACCTTGGGCGAACCCCCCCTCTACGCACCAGTGGATGTGCATCGATCCCTGGCGAGGGCCCGCAGCAGCAGGGAAGCGCAGAAACTGTCGCGGACTCACACCAGTCCAGCGCGATAGTAGGATCACCACCACCACCAGCATCATCCTGCTCCTCCTCCTCATCCTCCTCCTGCTCCTCCTCGCCACCATCATCATCATCATCATCATCATCATCATCATCATCATCAGCATCATCAGCATCATCATCATCATCATCATCATCATCATCATCATCATCATCATCATCAGCATCATCAACATCATCAGCAGCATCATCATCAGCAGCATCATCATCATCAGAATCAGCACCAGAATCAGAATCAGAATCATCATCATAACCGTCATGATTTCTCATCAACATCAGCATCATCAACATCATCAGCAGCATCATCATCAGCAGCATCATCAGCAGCATCATCAGCATCATCATCAACAACAGCATCCTCATCATCATCATCGTCATCATCATCATCATCATCAGCATCATCATCGTCATCATCATAAACACCCCCATCATGATCATGATCATGATCATCATCATCATCATCATCATCATCATCAGCATCATCACCATCATCATCATTCCCCATCACTATCGTCATCAGCATCAGCATCATCAGCAGCAACATCATCATCGTCATCGCCATCATTATCGTTATCGTCGTCAGCAGCAACATATCATCATGATCGTCATCATCATACTCATACCTATACGACCACCCTTCGGGTGATAAGGAGGTGAGGGGGGGGAGGGACCAACGTCGCACTCGATCGATCTCACTATCGATCTCACTATCGATCTCACAACCGATCTCATTCGATCGATCTCACAATCGATCTCACATTCGGTCTCACTATCGATCTCACTATCGATATCACAATCGATCTCACAATCGATCTCACATTCGGTCTCACTATCGATCTCACAATCGATCTCACATTCGGTCTCACTATCGATCTCACTATCGATATCACAATCGATCTCACAATCGATCTCACATTCGGTCTCACTACCGATATCACAATCGATCTCGCAATCGACGTCATCATCATCATCATCATCATCGCCATCATCAACATCATCATCATCATCATCATCATCATCATCATCATCATCATCATCATTACCATCATCATCATCATCACCATCATCATCATCATCATCATCATCATCAACATCATGATCGGGACACCGACGGGACACCGACGGGACACCGGCGGGACACCGGCGGGACACCGCGCGCCACCGGCCGCCCGGTGGAGAATCATTTGGTCCGGCCGCGCCTCAGCCACAGAGGACACCACCGGGACACCGGCGGGACACCGCGCGCCACCGGCCGCCCGGTGGAGAATCATTTGGTCCGGCCGCGCCTCAGCCACAGGAGACTTTCCTCTCGCCCGCCCACGCAGCTTCGCCTCGCCCGCACGCACGGCACGCACGAACACGAAACCGAAATCGATTTCCCGGTAGGGGGGCTCTCCGTTCCACTTCGATCTCACCCCCTCACCTCCGATTCATACTCGTATTCATACTTATACTCCTCATCAGCATAATCATCTGCAGCAGCAGCATCAGCATCATCGTCATCAGCAGCATCGTCATCAGCATTAGCAGTATCATCGGCATCGTCAGCATCATCACCAGATCACCACCACCATCATCACCACCACCATCATCAACATCTTCATCACCCTCATCAGCATCATCATGATGATGATGATCATCATCAGCATCGTCAGCAGCAACATCAGCATCCTCAGCATAATCACCATCATCGTCAACGTCATCAGCATCATCAGCAGCAGCATCATTACCATCATCGTCATCAGCATCATCGTCAGCAGCATTATCAGTATCATCATCGGCAGCAGCAGCATCAGCATCAGCATCAGCATTATCATCATCATCACCACCACCACCATCATCATCATCATCATCATCATCATCATCATCATCATCATCATCATCATCATCAGCATAACCATTATTATCATCATAGTCATCACGATCAGCGCCATCATCAACACACTCGCCATTATCACCACCAGCATCACGATAATCAGTGTCATCACCACCATCATCGTCGCCCGCAGCGGCGGCATCATTCAGCTCGTAATCATCCTTTCTCAGCCTGCTGATGCTCGTCCTTGCTCCGCCTGCTGATCATCCTTTCGCCGTCAGCCCTGCTCCCTCGCCCCTCCAGGTGGGCACGCCGAATCCCTGATCACCTTGTAGGGGCACGCCCTGTGCACGTCGGTCACGACGCTCAGCCAGCCCCTTGATTTCGGAATCGCTGCCGCTGCCTCATCCCTCCTCCGTCCTATCCCTCATCCCTCCTTCCGCCCTCATCAGTCCTCTGGTCTCCCTGCCGCGTCCTCCTCCGCCGCACCTCCTCCTCCTCCGCGTCCTTCTTCCTCCTTCCTCCTCCGCCTGCTTCCTCCCTCCCTCCTCTTCCTCACACCCCTCAGCCTTCCTCATTCATCCTGCTCATCCACCTCCACCTCATCGTCACTAGCAGCATTAACATCAACCTGCTCCTCCTCCTCCCTCTCCTCATCCTCCTCCTCATCCACCTCCACCTCCACGTCGTCATCGTCACCATCACCATTCATCACCATCACCATCACCGTCGCCGTCACCGTCACCATCACCACCACCCAAATCCTCGTCGTCGTCGTCATCACTATCATCGTCACCACCGCCACCACCACCACCACCACCACCATCGTCACCATCATCCTGGAATCAGTTCTTATCATCACTCCTCCTCGTGCTGTCTCCTCCTCCCCATCCCTTCTCGATCCCTCTCCGTCACGCGTAACTCCTCCTCGCCGCACCAGCAGACGTGTCGGTGGGGCGGGCCGGGCAGTTCGCCAGAGACTTCCTCGCCACATCTGACTCTCACGCCTGAAATCCTCAGCAGCTTCATGGATGGAAGACGGACTGATTTCAAAAGGAAGGCGTTCGCTCTAGCGCTGCGAACAGTTGTCTGACCAGAAAACTCAGCACCTCCACGGATGGAGGGCCGCCGGTTTTCGAAACGACTCCCGCTTTAGCGCCTCGCGCACTCGTCCTGGAAGTTCCCATCAGCTTCGCGGATGGAGGGCCTATTGTCAAAGTGCCGCTCTCGCCTAAGCGCCACGCAAAATCGCGTTGAAAGAAGCAACAGCGTCAGAAATGGATGGCGGCAGGTTTCCAAAGTGCGGCTCTCGCCTGAGCGCCGCGTTCTAGAAGTGCCTTCACGGATGGAGGGCGGCTGGTTTTCACTATGTGGCTCTCGCATCAGCGCCTGGCTAATTCGTCGGCGAAACATCACACGTGTCGCACATGGAGAGCGGCTAATTCTCAAAATGTGGCCAGCGACTTAACGCAACGCACAGCAGTCGTCTGAAAAGTTCCCAACAGCTTCCCAGAAGCAGGCCGGTTCCTTTCTCTGTGGGGCTGTTATTTGACACCACCTTGCCAAAAATGGGCCCGCATACCAAAACCGTGCAACAAACACGCGGATGAAGGGCGGCTCCTCAAAGGAACCGCAGTTCGTTGCGAAAAGAACCTGCCTCTTCACGATTGGGCTCCTCCTGATCGCGCAGTGATAAGTGATCCTCCTCCTCCTCCGCCTGCTCCTCCTCCTCCTCGCTACGCGATTTGGAAGTCCACGAAGTGTATGACCCATTGGGGCGAGACGGGGCTTTCGCCTCAGTTGCAGGCCCACGGGCCCGTGGGGCACTCGTCCTTCGAGGGGCCGTTCCCCGTGGTGAGGAGGAATCCCTGCAAAGCCCTGTGAGGATGGCGCTCGGGATGGGAAGGTGCGCTGCAGCATCGTTGATGCATCCTGGGCTTGCTCTGGTACTCGCCCCTCCTCCTCCCTCCCTCCCTCCCTTCCCTCCTCACCCCAAATTTCTCCTTCCCGCTCCTCCTCCCCCTCCTTCCCTCCCCCAGTTTCATCCTCGTCCTCCTTTGCGTCCTGCCTCATCCTGCTCTTCCTCTGCCCCCCCCTCCCTCCTTCCATCTGTCACTCCTGACTCCCTCAGACTTCAGCCCTCCTCCTCCTGCTCCTCCTGCTCCTCCTCCTTCTCCTCCTCTCCCTCGTTCCTCCTCCTCCTCCTCCCCCTCTTTCCACCCCAGTCCCCTTTCAATCGATACTCCCGATCAGCCACCTAGCCGTTCAACTGCCCCCGCATCCTGCACCTTCTGTTCTACCCATCAAATAAGCAGCACGAAGTTTTCGTTTGTCCTATCAACGTGGACGCTTTGTCGTCGACGTTGCTGCATGCATCGCGGGAGTGGAACGCGGTGCACATCGCGCGCGAAAGGGCGAAATGTCACTCTCGCCTCGGCGCCGCGCTCGCCTCTTCCTTAGCCTTAGAGTGAGGCTCACGCTTGGCCGCGGCGCACCGCTCTCACTCGCCAGCTCCTCGACGGCAGGATCGCGCGCGAGCGGGTGGAATGTCGCCCCCACCCAAGCACCGCGCAGACTTCGCCCGAGAGCGACACTCCTCCTGCTTGGGCGCGGCACACATCTCTTCCTCTCCCCTTTCTTCCAGCTACACGTGAGGAGTGACCCTCGGCTGCACGTATGTCGTCGACGTTGCTGCATGCATCGCGGGAGTGGAACGCGGTGCACATCGCGCGCGAAAGGGCGAAATGTCACTCTCGCCTCGGCGCCGCGCTCGCCTCTTCCTTAGCCTTAGAGTGAGGCTCACGCTTGGCCGCGGCGCACCGCTCTCACTCGCCAGCTCCTCGACGGCAGGATCGCGCGCGAGCGGGTGGAATGTCGCCCCCACCCAAGCACCGCGCAGACTTCGCCCGAGAGCGACACTCCTCCTGCTTGGGCGCGGCACACATCTCTTCCTCTCCCCTTTCTTCCAGCTACACGTGAGGAGTGACCCTCGGCTGCACGTATGTCGTCGACGTTGCTGCATGCATCGCGGGAGTGGAACGCGGTGCACATCGCGCGCGAAAGGGCGAAATGTCACTCTCGCCTCGGCGCCGCGCTCGCCTCTTCCTTAGCCTTAGAGTGAGGCTCACGCTTGGCCGCGGCGCACCGCTCTCACTCGCCAGCTCCTCGACGGCAGGATCGCGCGCGAGCCTTCGCCCCCACCCAAGCACCGCGCAGACTTCGCCCGAGAGCGACACTCCTCCTGCTTGGGCGCGGCACACATCTCTTCCTCTCCCCTTTCTTCCAGCTACACGTGAGGAGTGACCCTCGGCTGCACGTATGTCGTCGACGTTGCTGCATGCATCGCGGGAGTGGAACGCGGTGCACATCGCGCGCGAAAGGGCGAAATGTCACTATCGCCTCGGCGCCGCGCTCGCCTCTTCCTTAGCCTTAGAGTGAGGCTCACGCTTGGCCGCGGCGCACCGCTCTCACTCGCCAGCTCCTCGACGGCAGGATCGCGCGCGAGCGGGTGGAATGTCGCCCCCACCCAAGCACCGCGCAGACTTCGCCCGAGAGCGACACTCCTCCTGCTTGGGCGCGGCACACATCTCTTCCTCTCCCCTTTCTTCCAGCTACACGTGAGGAGTGACCCTCGGCTGCACGTATGTCGTCGACGTTGCTGCATGCATCGCGGGAGTGGAACGCGGTGCACATCGCGCGCGAAAGGGCGAAATGTCACTCTCGCCTCGGCGCCGCGCTCGCCTCTTCCTTAGCCTTAGAGTGAGGCTCACGCTTGGCCGCGGCGCACCGCTCTCACTCGCCAGCTCCTCGACGGCAGGATCGCGCGCGAGCGGGTGGAATGTCGCCCCCACCCAAGCACCGCGCAGACTTCGCCCGAGAGCGACACTCCTCCTGCTTGGGCGCGGCACACATCTCTTCCTCTCCCCTTTCTTCCAGCTACACGTGAGGAGTGACCCTCGGCTGCACGTAAGGGTGGCCCTGGGCGAAAAAGACCTCTGGTGCGCGACTTGACGGGGGACGCGGGGCGGCCAAGGTCGGGCGCGCAAGCAGATGCTACCGCTTCGCGATCGGCGATCGGGGACCCCATCGGGCCCGCACCAAAGGTCACTCCGGCGAAAGGTCACGGTTGCGTGTAGTCGATTCTTTCGCAGTGCCGCTGACCCCACTGGGGGCGCGAGAGGGGCATTCTGGAGCTCATGCCATGACACCACGACTGATAGGCCGATTTTCCACCACCACTATCATACGTAGGAGAGGGAGGAGGAGGAGGAGGAGGAGGAGGAGGAGGAGGAGGAGGAGGAGGAGGAGGAGGAGGAGGGGGAGGAGGAGAGGAGGAGGACCTCCCCATCCTCCCTTCTCCCCCGTCCTACATATGGTGGTGGTGGTGGTGGAAAACTGGCCCATCAACGACGAGCCCACGGCGACCCCAGGGGCCTCGCGCCGGCGGGCGCACTGTCGCCCTCGCCCAAGAGCCCCGTGCTGATTTAGCCCCACAGCAGTGTCCCCGCTACTTCGCGGCGCGTGCTGCGTGATCGGCTTAAGCGCGAATTCATGGCAGGGGCAACGATAGGGGGGACAGGCATGGGGGGGATACATCGACCTGGAATCGGCGATGCATCGGAGACAGATCGGCGATAGGCCTCCGACCGTGACTCCGCACCTTCATGGGCAGGTTGGGGCGGTCGGGCCCCTATCGGCGATCCATGGACGATTGGGGGTCGATGCATCCCCCCCTATGCCTATACCCCCCTATCGTTGCCCCTGGTTATGGGGGGGCGATAAATGGGGGGGGAGAAAGGTGCCCTTGTCGGGCCCTGAAGCCCCCTCTGGAGCGCTAAAGGGCCCCTTTTAGCGGCCCACAGGGTCCCCTTCTCTGCAGCCCTCGCTACTACCCCCCAATCGCCGAGTCGCGCGAGAGCGACGGCGCCAGTGCGGTTGGACGAGAGCGGGGGAAAAGTTCAGCCGTTCTCGCCCAAGCGCCGCGCAAATTTTGCGTTCCAATAGCAGGCGAGCGTTCGTACTTCTGGGCTTCGACACTTGGCCGAAGGGTGGGGAAGGGGGGGTTTGCGTCTGGGCCGGTGCGCAGTCGATCTGCTTTTATACCAGTCGCGCAAGCAGACTGGAGGCGGGGTCCTGACAAGTCGGCAGACTCCAGCCGCCGACAGCAGCCAAGATCTGGGCTGTCGAGGAGGGGGCCAGGGGCCCGCGCCGATCCGTGAGACAATAAATAAAAAAGCAGCTGCCAATGCTGCGTCGGCGCGGCGCATGCTTCGTCGTCGGCGCGTGCATACGAGACGCGGCCGCGCGGGAAGAGGGCTAAATGGTGCTCGCACCGCAGCGCCGCGCAAAAAAAATCTGGGAGTTCCGCTCGCGCCCGCGCGCGGCTTTTCCTATCCCCCCCCCTCGCCAAGTCGCCAGTACCACCGCGCGCGAGCGCCTTTCTCTCACTAGGGGCGACGCGCGCCAGTCCCACGATCAAGTTGAACCACCATTGGATGTGATATGATAGGAGGGATGGCGGGAATGGGCGGGGCCCGCTGACTCTTTCAACCTGGCTGGTAGATTCGCAACCCCCTACTCAATGTTCGGCTGCGCGTACGACCCTCCACCACCTCCTCCTCCCCCTCCACCTGATTCCTCCATCTGCTCCTCCTCCTCCTCCTCCTCCTCCTCCTCCTCCTCCTCCTCCTCCTCTGCCCTCTCAGCATCGTCCTCCGCTTCCACATTCAAGCCATTCTCCACGAACTCTGGTTCCCCCATCGTCCTCAGCCACCATCTCCTCCTCCTCCTCCTTCTTCTTATGGTTACTCGTGTGATTATTTCGTCTTAGTATATGTTAGTACTGTCAGTATTCGCAGTCTTAGTAGTATTTTTATACTATGATTGTTAATGCCAATACCAGTACTAATATGATTAACGTTATTATTACTCGTATTCGTCGTAGTATTATTCGTCTTAGTCGTATTAGTAGTATTAATCATAATATGTATGTTATTATTATTCTCGATACTCGTAGCATTAGTTGTATCAATCGTGTTGTTATTAGTTGTTCTCGTCTGTTTGTTTTATACTATTGTTTTTATGATTATGCTTCGCCTCCTCCTCCTCCTCTTCCTCCTCATCATCCTCCTCATCCTCCTGATCCTCCTGATCCTGCTGATCCTCCTCTTCTCCTCCTCCTCCTCCTCGTCCTCCTGATCCTCCTCCTCCTCCTCCTTCTCCTCCTCCTCCCTCTTCCTCCTTCTACTCCTCCTTGTCCTTTTCCCCCGGCGGCGATCCCGAGGCGCAGCTGGTTAACTGGCTGGGCGGACAGCCAGCCCTGGTCCAGCTCCGAACGGGAGTCCCTGACCTCCCCAGCACAAGAGAGGAGGGCGGCGACGACTATCGGGTCGGGGGGAAGACGGCGACGACGACGACGGCGACGGCGACGGCGGCGACTGGAACGGCGGCGGCGGCCGAGGCGGCGGCGGCGGCGGAGGCAACGTCGACAACGACGACGACGACGACGACGACGACGACGACGACGACGGCGACGAGGGTGAGGGCGACGACAAGCAGGACGAGGATTGGAGGCGAAGGCGAATAGGGAGAGGGAGGGGGGAGAGGGAGGGAGAGGAGGAAGGACGAAGGAGAACGAGAAGAGAAGGCGAAGAAGGAAGGGTACTGTGACAGTGGCACGGCCATAGTTAGCAGCAGGAGCTTGGTTGGGAGTGTTCCGCTTCCCCTCCCCCTCATTTTCTCGATTGCTCACTCTCTCTCTCTCTCTCTTTCTCTGTCTCTCTCCCTCTATAACTCTGTCTCTCTCTCTCTCTCTCTCTCTCTCTCTCTGTGTGTCTCTCTCTCTCTCTCGTTCTCACTCTCTCGCTATCTCTCTCTCAATACACATGTGCACATTTAAATATATAGATGTAAATGCACAGTAACATATACATCTCTATGTCGCTCTCTCTCTCTCTCTCTCTCCCTCTCTCCACCTCTGGAGAGTCTTCTTGAGTACGTGCGCCTAATTTGAGTCACTGGTTTCAATCAAAGTCGGTGCGTTCGGAGACCCCCTGTTACCGTGGGCGCGGCGCGCGCGCGAGGAAGCGAGGCAGGGAGCGAGGCAATCAGGGGATTCAAGGAAATCAATCCTTGCGGGACTCCCGAGTGCAAGCTCAGACACGAGTCAGACCAAGTGTTATGTTGCTCCCAGCGTATTTAAGGACCACATCCCAGAAAGAATTTCGAGCACCCAGAAAAGTAAGTATCGAAACAGTGTCGAACGAGTATCGCCTCCCAGGGCCCAGCATGTGAAAACCCTCCAGTTTCGGTACTTTCTTGGTGCTCGGATTTCTTTCGGAACATCAAGGCTAGAGTGGGTTGGAACATCATAAACAGAGTGCAGTTCGTGCTTCCGAGGAGGAGCGGGCAGGCCTCTCGCATAGGTGGGCGCGGAGCCCACACAAGCAAAGAGGGCTTCCTTCCAACTCGCCGCCTGCCTCCTCACGAGGCACTGCTCCTCCTCCTCCTCCTCCTCCTCCTCCTCATCCTCCTCCTCCTCCTCCTCCTCATCATCATCATCATCATCATCATCATCATCATCATCATCATCATCAGCATCATCATCATCATCATCATCATCATCATCATCATCATCATCATCATCATCAGCATCATCATCATCATCCTCATCCTCATCCTTCTCCTCCTCCTCCTCCTCCTTCCTCCCCCTCCTCCTCCTCCTCCTCCTCCTCCTCCTCCACCACCTTGATCCTCGATCCTCGATCCTGCTCCGCCCACGCCTTGGCACAGAGAAGGCCGCCCCCTCGCACCACCACCCTTGTGCGCGCCGCCGAGGCGGAGGAAGGCAGGCGGGGCCAGGCGAGGCGAGGCGCCGACGCACGTCCAGAGAGCCGGCCCCACGAGGGCACGGCGGGTGGCCCAGAGCCCAGGAGCGACGCCCTGGTGCCGCTTGAGAGCGAAGGCACTTGGAGCACCAGAGGAGGGAGGGAGGGAGGGAGGGAGGGAGGGAGGGAGGGAGGGCGAGAATGAGGGGAGGGGAGGGAGGGGAGGGAGGGAGGGGGAGGGGAGGGAGGGGAGGGCGAGAAAGCGGGAGCATGAGAGGAGGCGCAGCTTCAACGGGACCGCACCCCCGTCGGACCCGGAGCGTGTAGGTATCGGGCACGCGCTCCCCCTTCACGAGCACGTGCTGCAGCTGCAGCACGGTCGCCAGGCTTCTGTCGCCTACCCCGATCCCCGCGCCCGAGAGGCGCGCGGGCAGGGCGGCGCGAGGGGGGAGGGGGCAGGGAGCCCGGGATGGTCGGGAGTATAAATAGGGAGGTGGGAGGCAGAGGAGCAGGAGGAGCAGGAGGAGGAGGAGGAGGGGAAAGATGAGGAGAGGGATGGCGAGGGTGGATGTGCAGGGGGGAACGAGGAGGGGGGACGAGGGGAGGACGAGGAGGGAGGAAGGGAAGCGAGAGGGCCGAAGGCGGTGCAGGATCTTGCACGTTGCGCGAGGAGCACGAGTAGGAGGAGCCTCCTCCTCCTACTCCTCCTCCTCCTTCACCCCCTCCTCCTCCTCCTCCTCCTCCTCCTCCGCCTCCTCCTCCTCCTCCTCTTCATCCTCCCTCCCTCCTCCTCCTCCTCCTCCTCCTCCACCTCCTCCTTTCATCCTTCCCCCCTCCTCCACCTCCTCCTCCTTCCTCCTCCCCCTCCTCCTCCCTCCCCCTTTTCTCCTCTCCTCCTCCCCTCCTCCTCCTCCTCCTCCTCCTCCTCCTCCACCTGCCTCCTCCCCCCCCCCCTCCCCCTCCCCTCCCCCTCCCCTCCCCCCTCCCCCTCCTCCCTCCTCCTCCTCCTCCTCCTCCTCCTCCTCCTCCTCCTCCTCCTCCTCCTCCTCCTCCTCCTCCTCCTGGAATGAGGCGAAGGGGCGATCGGGGCGGGGGAGCCCAGAAGTCTCTGGGGGTCCTCAGAGGTATCCCGACGCCAGAGCAAACTTCCAGAAGCCCAAAAGGAGCCGAACAGCACAACAAGAGCACTGTCTTCATCAGCAGCAGCAGCAGCAGCAGCAGCAGCAGCAGCAGCAGCAGCAGCAGCAGCATAAGCAACATCAGCATCGTCGTCATCGTGTTTGATCATCCCCCTCTTCTGCCCCGATCCCGTCCTTCTGGATACGTCCACCCTGTCACACCACCAGGCCTGCTGCTAGGGCGGACCGGGAGTTTTGCATGAGACCTCATCACCATCTATGATCCTGAGATTCGACATGTCCAACAGTTACCATAATGGAGGGCTACTATTTGTCGAAGATGCTGTTCTTGCCTTAAGCGCCCCGCACATCCGTCGTAAAAGTTAGCAACGACTACAAGGACTGAGGCCGGATCATGCTCAAAATGGGGCTCTCGCATCGGCGCCGCGTAGATTGGCTTCAATGTTTGCAACCACTACCACGATGGAGCCCGGCTCTCGTTGCGTTGAGATAATTGAGAATATATTGTTCAAAGTGAGATTGTTCAAAATCTGGCTTGAGATTATTGAGACTAGATTGTTGACTTGTTGGCAATATTTTTTGTCTAAAAGAAGTTGTTCCTTGAGACTTCCTCGAGTTGACCGAACAGCTGCACGGATGGGACGCGGCTCCTGTTAGAAAACTGGGGTGGTCGCTGGACACCTCGCCGTAGCTTATGATCATGACGCAAGACACGTGCTGTTCCAAAAACGCAGCCTTTCCACCAAAATGGACGCCCACAGGATGCTCGAAATTCGAGGAGTGCTGCGGCTATAAAAAAAAAACAGATTTCCGAGGACGCATGAGGAGAGGATGTGGGGCGGAGTAGTGTGTTGCAGCATCGTTGACGCACCCTGGGTTTACCATAGTCATCCTCCTCTTTCTCTTACTCCTCATAATCAGCAGCATCATCATCATCATCATCATCATCATCATCATCATCATCATCATCATCATCATCATCATCACCATCATCATCATCATCATACAATCCGTCCTCATCCCCTACATCGTCATCCAACACTGCGACGCGAACAAACCGTCCTTCAGACGACGGGCCAACCAGAGCATCTGCAATGGAGGAATGCTGCAGAATAGCACCAATACAGAGTTCTCAGGACACAACGTGTCCCAAAGCGCATTGCAAAGAAAACCAGCAGGTCCGTTCCCCGCGCCCACCCCCTCTTCACGATCCCTGCACTGACGAAGGAGGGCGCTGCAAGAAGACTCGGATTTGCAGCAGCGAGGGTGGTTCGAGCGCATGTACTCTCTCGTGCACCGATATGCCCCCTGCCAAACAATGTGGATCAAGCAGTACAGTTGTCTTATCATGTCGTGCTTCGGCTGCGTGCGGCTCCTCTGTACTAATATTCCTCCTGCTCCTCCTCCTCCTCCTTCTCCTCCTCCTCCTTCTGGGCACCAGATTGTCACCACGACCATGACCAGTTCGCGCTCCACCGCCGCGCTGACTGCGAGCGGGGCCCATGAGGCTGTTATAAAGACCGCCAGGGCGGCGATGCGACTATGTCAAGCGCACGGGCGGTCTTCCTCCCTACGGCGCGGCTCGAGTCTGCACCAGCAGCGGTAGCTCCTCTCTCGTGTGAAAGGCGGACCACGGCCAGAGCAGTTCTGGCCGCAACCTGTCAAGAGTGTGGCCACGGCCGAGGCTCCACCTCGGCTGGTGCGTCAGGCAAGTTGGCCCGCGGTGGCTCCCGTCGCCAGCGGGGAGAAGTGATCAGCACTAAGAGGACCCTTAACCCTTTGGGAGGGGACCTAAGTTAGGAGGGCCAGAAACACTAGGAATAGGGGGGTCTTTCCTGCAGATGTACCTCACCCAACCGCCCAGAATTATAATCCCTAGTGCAAAGACAGGGAGGGACCTAAGTGAGGCCACGTCTTTACCATGCTAATAGGGTTAGGGGTTAATTTATCCTGTCTCGGGGTCTCTGGGGAAGCTGCCGAGGAGGAACTGCGCAGCGCAGCGCGTGCCGCAGTGCAGCGCCGAGGAGGAGGAGGAGGAGGAGGAGGAGGAGGAGGAGGAGGAGGAGGAGGAGGAGCAGGAGGAGCAGGAGGAGGCGGCGGAGGAGGAGGAGGAAGAGGAGGAGGAGGACGAGGAGGACGAGGAGGAGGAGGAGGTTCGCATTAAGGGTAGGAGGAGGAGGAGACGGAGGAGGAGGAGGAGGAGGAGGTTCACAGTAGGGGTAGGAGGCGGAGGAGGAGGAGGACGAGGAGGAGGAGGAGGAGGAGGAACGGGTTGGGGCGGGGCCGCGCCGCGCGTGCCGCGAAAGGCTGGGTGCCCGCCGCGCTGGAGGCCGAGCGCAGCACGGACGGACGCAGAACGACCGTGCGGCCTGCGGGACCCTCCGCGGCGCCGCGCACTCCGCGCGCACTGCCTGCGCGAAGTGCGCGCACGAAGACCTTTTCGAAGGATTGCAAAAAAAAAAAACCGAAGGATTGCAAAAAAAAACCTAGGGTTTTTTTTTGCAAGGTTTTTTTTGCAATCCTTCGTTGACTACCTACCAGACCACCCCAACCCAACCCGAAGACCCGAATTTGACCCGAATTTCGGGTTGGGGGGGGGTACGGATACCATGTGTTTTCTCAACGTTCCCCGACCCCCCCCCACTGGAAATCGAGGATAAATTTGGGCCTTCGGGTTGGGTTGGGGTGGTTTGGTGGGTGGTGATTCGTAGGGGATCGACTGCAGAATCGATGCATCGGTGATCTTCTGACCCGGCTCCATCCAGACCCGGATCAGTCAGGCCTTGCAAGATCCTGCACCCAGACCGGGGTCACTGCGAAGGATCCTGCAAGGTCCTGCAGGATCCTGCACCCAAACTCGGGTCAGTGCGAACCTCCCCCTGCAGGATCCTGCAAGTTCGGGCGCTCTGGCTGACCCCCGTTTGCATTGACCCCCGTCTCTTGAGCCCCGAATTTACCCCAGAATTGAATCTCCGGTGAATCTACGAGACATGCGTAGGATGCTCCGTGAATCTACGGAGCGTTCTACGCATTTTGTCCATAGATCCTGCGGAGAAATCAATCTCGGGGTAGATCAATTCTGTAGTCGACCCCCCATTCGAGAAGACCGTGTCCAGAACCACACCATGGAAACCCCAACGGAACGGAGCCCGCCAGAACACCAGGCCTGCCACGGCTACAACCACGACGACCACAACCACCCCCACTGCGAGGCCTCTCACTGCTCCTGCTTCTGATTCTGCTCGCGCCACGTCCTCCGTTTCCTCCGTCTCCTCCTGGAGCCCACGGAGCCTCTGAAAAGCCGATATCTCAGCGAGAGAAAACCAAAACTCAGATGAGGACCACGTCGAAGCCCTCCGGCGAGCCCCCATGCAAAACACACAAAAAAAACACGAAGACCGCGGAGCTGGAAGGCCGAGGCCCCCTGGGGGGCCAGCACCCCACACGCCAGCGCCCCCGGAAGGCCCATGCTGGACAGGCCAGCTGCTGCCTGCCGCTGCCCTGGGACGGACCAGGGGCCCCCCAAACGGGGTGGTGCCCACACCGTGTGGTGAGTCGGTGGGGATTCGGGGTCACCGCACGGCTTTGGGACTCGGGTCGTTCTCCGAGGATGTCTTGGGCGACAGGGGCCTCCAGGGTCCCAGAACCGTGCGCTGGCGGACCGTGCGGTGAGGTCTGGGGGGATTTCGACGTCACCGCACGGTCTGTCACCGCACCGTTTCGGGACTCCCAAACCGAACTTGTTGAAGCCGTGCACGAAATGAGCACGCCGATGACGTGCGGAATTGCCGGAGCGTACAATACATGCACTGCCCAATCCGCCTGCACGGAGAAACGCGGTACCAAGCACAAGGCGACGCGGTACGCCCAAAACGGGCCATACTGGACAGACCGATGCGCATCGGGCACCGCCCTGAGACGGAACGCGCTGAAGACGCGCGTGAAGGGAAACACACCCGAAAGGCATCCGCCGCAACCTTAAAACAAGCCCCCGACAGCAATATCCTGAAATAAACTAGCCCATGCATCAGCGGAAAGCATCGCGCGTCCAAATACATGGAAGCTTGTATAACACGGGTCTAGGCGCGCAGTCAAACGTGAGTCCCCGCGCCAGGGGAAGGAAACCCTCCAAGCAATGGCTGAGTCAAGTGGCTGGAGCCAGAATGGCTTAAGCCAACATGGATCGAGCCCTCTCCTCCCCCTCCCCTCCTCACCCCTCTCATCCTCGTGTTCCGCATTATGACCCTGACCATCCTCCTCCTCCTCTTCCTCCTCCTCCTGCTCAACCTATCATCTTCATCGCCATCATTCTCACCACCATAATAATCATCATATGCCTTCTGCGTCCTGTTTCTTCTCGTGCTGCCCCATCCGCTGTCACCAGTGGCCACCCAGCCCTTGCTGGTGACACAAAGGCACCTATCCGTGCCGTGCACGCGCAGCTGAACGAGTATGCCGGACAGGCCCTTGACGTCCTGGGACCCCACCAGGGGCAAGTCGGGCGCCGCACCGACCCTCCCACGGCGAGGAGGGGGACAATGCGACGAGAAGCAGGAGCAGGAGCAGGAGCTCCGTGACGATCAAGGAAATCCGCGCGGACCTTCAAGACATTGCGTCGTTTACGCCGTCTTTCTCTTCACAGGAGGGAAGGAGGAGGAGGAGGAGGAGGAGGAGGAGGAGGAGGAGGAGATCCGTAGCCATTTTGGCTCAAGCCCGTAGCGTGTGGCTCAGTGGACTTCGGTTTGGTGCGAGGGGATTGCGGCCCTCACTGCCTACATACACTGCATTGAGGTATCATCCTCACGTTTTGTCTTCTCACAGTCGCTTCAGTCCCGCATGGATTGTTGGTCTTGTCCGCATTCTCGCAAGTGTGGATATCGCTACAACTATGCGTGGCGCACCACATGTCGGTTGTGCGGCACTCCTGCTCCTCGGCGGCATGGTGACGGGCCTTCTATGCAGCCGCGTGGTCAGTGGCGTAACGGACCACCGCAGCTCACCCCGAAGCCGTCTGGGCCCTATCTCTCCGAGCAGCAGGTACACCATTATGCCACCATGGCCGAGGAGGCCTTTAACATTGTCTGTGAGGGATGGCACCCCAGAGCTAAGAGTCGTGTGCGAGCTGCGCGTGCCACCCTCATCGGGGAGCCGCGTGCAGCAGCCAAGGCCGCTCGGATTGGCAACGACGAGGCGCAGTCCCAGCTGCAGCAGGCGCAGAGCAAGCATGCTCGCGCCCTTGCTGGTCTTGCTGAGTCTCTTCGGGCCATGCAGGCTGCCAAGGATGAGCTCGCGAGGGCCACCCAGGCGGCTCAGGAGGCGGCCGCCAAGGCATCGCAGACATTCCAGTCCATGGCGCCCACTCCTGCCGAGACCCAGTTCCAGGCGTGGGCCAAGTCGGTACTCGTCGAGCCCAGTGATGACGACCCCGACTCTCGTCGCAAGTTCAACATGCTCAAGGGCCAGCTCGAGGACATGGCTGCGGAGATGGGCTACGCTCTGGTCCCTCCTCCGCCTGCACCTCCTGCTGAGCGGGCTGGCGCTGCGGACCCCGCCAAGGATCAAGGAGGGATCGAGCAGCCTGCGCCCGTCGACATGGATCTCGACGCGCTCATCGGTGACCCAGAATTCCTGGCCAGTATCGAGACCCAGCAGGGAGTCAAACGCGAGGTTACTGTTGGGACGTTGCAGGCCGCCAAGGGACACCTCTCCAAGAAAGCCAAGGGCGCTGACGGAGGCGCTCAGCCAGGCTCAGGTTCGGCCGTTCCCTCCACCGCTGGGGGGTAGCACCTTCGAGATCATCACCTCGAACGTGTCTGGTATTGCGGGTTTAGATGAATTGGTGGCTGATCCGTCTGCTCGCAAGTGCCAGGCTGTTTGCTTTCAAAAACATCACCCGATGTCCGCCGCAAGTCTCGAACACTGGTTGCGTAAGGCAGCATGGAATGCCAAAGATTCGCCAGCCATTGTCTCTGCTTCAGGTAAAGGTGTTACTGGAGGAGTGGGTATGATGGTGGCTGGATATGGTATGAGCGAAGTTGAGACGGTCGACACCGTTCTAGTACCTGGGCGCGTCACGGTTGTTCACGCCGGCGGCTTGCGTCCAGGGGGGTTCTTGTGGCTCGGGCTCTACATCCACCACAGTGTCGGGCTAGCAGCAGCAATCTGGTCCCTGCTGTGTCAAGATCAAGAAGTTACCGAATCATTTCGCATGCCTTTCGTCATTCAAGGTGATTGGCAGATTCCTCCAGATTAGATGCAAGGCAGTCTATGGGTCGAGAGCATCGATACCGTGATTGCCGCCCCGTCCACTCCCACCTGCTCCTCTGCGAATGGTGGTAGAACGATTGACTATTTCGTGATTCCCAATAGCCTGCAGTTTGGGAGTTCAGTCGATGTACGAAGTAATGTCGCCACCGAACCTCACAAACCTGTACGGCTCAAGCTTCATTCTTCGAGCAGCGTGCCTCTGGTTGCTCAAGTGCGTGTTCCTCTGAGATTTCCGCATGTACGACCTGCGGGATGCCTACTTCGCGATTGGGATCTTAGTGGGAGCAGCTTCGCCAAGAGAATGCAAATTGCTCTGCACAGCATCAGTGGGAATCCTTCGCCACGATGGTCGAGCAACAGTTCCTTGTCATGTACCAGATTGACGACAAGGACGCAGCCGAGCACATTGGGCGCGCTGGGGAGCTACAGGTGGATCAGGTGCGCGCTCGCGCTCCTCAGCGGCTTCCTTTCCCTCGCTTGAGCCCTATCGCCGTCTGGTGGCGAAGGGCAGGCCACGCCTTTCATCGCCTCTCTTTTTGGCACTCCAGCACGCAGCGCAGCAGTGCCCTTGTCTGTTGCAAGCGGCTGTTGCGCGAAGCCAAGCTGCCTCCCTTGGTGAGCGTTGTTGGGCACGAGGGAGCTTGGCTTCGCGTACTCCGCGACGCGCCTGTCCTGTGCTACGGCTCGGCGGCTGCCCTGTCGTCTGCTGCGCGTGTCAGGGCCAGCTCTGAGCATCGCAAGGCCCTGTCAGTTAAGTCGTCAGAGTGGCGCCAGTGGGTTCGCGATCATTCGGTCGATGGCGCTGCCGCGCTGTTCGCTTCGACGAGACCGCACACCCCTTGGCACGCCACATCCCGCTTCAAGGAAGATGGCACGCTCGTTCCTGCTCCAGCCAGTCTGCAACAGGAGATGGACATGCTTGCTGACGAATGTCGCAAATGGTGGCGCATAGGTGAGCCCCACGACGAGTTAGAGCGGCCCAGTGATTTAGGCCCCCTTTTTCCAGCCCCCTCTGTCGAAGAGACGCACAAGGTCCTCCGCTCCGTTCCTCCTCGGACTGGGTGCGGGTTCGACGCGCTCTCGCCTCGAAAGCTGGGTCATCTTCCAGATGAGGCCATCAGGGTCCTCATCCAGCTGGCTATGGATACCGAAGCCACCTGTGAGTGGCCTCTCGACCACACGAAGATCGTGTTCCTTTTGAAGAGGACGGGGGGTTTGCGGCCAATAGGGCTGCTATTGTGTGCCGCCAGAATCCAGGGACGTCTCCGACGTCATCTGGTGCGCCCCTGGCAGGATTCGAACTTCAGGTCCTTCTGGTGGGCCACGGCTGGGCGCGGCTCGGATAGACTGGTTTGGGTTCAGTCGGCCATGACGGAATGGTGCCAGGGGCGCGGTTTTTTCAAGCGCTCTCGTCCTGCTCGACCTTGAAAAGGCATTCGAGCAGATCACCCATCACAGGCTGCTTCAGGCCGCCGTGGCCTCGCAATTTCCACTTCGGCAGCTGAAGCTGCTCATCACTCTGTATCGTGCCCCTCGCATCTTGGACCTCGATGGTCGAGCCTCGCAAGTCATCCACTCGCTTCAGTCTGTGATCCCTGGCTGTCATTTCGCCACACTCATGTTGCAGCTCGCGCTGCTCCAACCGCTAGATGCGGTTGCTTCATCTTTTCGCACGGTGCATCTGGGCGTGGTCGTAGATGACTTCGGGCTCCACGCCTACGGGCGCGAGTCGCATGTGATGGACAATGTCACAGGCGCCACGCTGAGATTGCATCATGGGCTCGGGCGTGCGGATTTGTGCATCAAGCAAAGCAAGAGCAGAGTTGTTGCCTCCTCTCCCGACCTCCCCGCACGCATTTAGGCCAGACTGCGGAAGTTGTCAGTCAAAGGAGCGCGACACGAGCGCAACCCTGACATTGATTATTCAGGAGGTCGAGTTGCTGCCAGGACCGTCAGACGCGAGCGCTTTGCCCCTGCCCGCCAGCGCCACAAACGTAGGCAGGCGCATCACATGGTGCAGGCCGCCGTCATGTCCTCCACCTCCTATGGACACCAGGTCCTCGGCACAAATAATGGAGAGCTGCGTGAGGCTAGGCACCAGCAGGCGCAAGTTGAAGCCACGCGCGTGCACGGCAGATCGGTTTCTCTCATGTTGCAAATGTCTCAGGTTGGTCGTGTCGATCCTGCGTACCGTTTGAACAAAGGGCCCCTGCTGGCCCTGGCCTCGGCTGTTTGGGACTCCTGGCTTCCCGTCTCGGTCCTTCGGAGTGAGGACGCTTGGAAACGCCTGTGCGATCACGGGTCCCCCTGGCAAAGCATCCGAGGCCCTTTCTCAGCGTGTGTAGCCACTGCGCTACGATTAGGCATCAAGTTTCAGGGACTCCCGTGGACGCACCCTTTGATCGGAACCTTTTCTCCCCTCGACCTCTCTCCTCGGACCCTCGGGTTGGTTTTGGATCGGGTGGTGGACGGGTGGATTTGGAACAGGGTTGCTGACCACTTGGAGCTTCCCGAGGCTCGCGGAGGCCTGCTTCTGCATCCTATCAAGCAAGCCATTCGCAGTAAGAAGTGCTCGGCTCAAGGGGCCGCATACTTGAGGAGCGTTGTTGCGGGCGGTCAGTGGCCCCAGCAGCGCCAGCATGGCGCCAATCTCTCGTCTGAGTCCCACCAGCCCTCTGGGCGTCGGTGGTTTAGAGCGTTTCCTCTTCCACCCATCCTTCTTCCCCTTCGGGGAGGGGTTTACCCCTCCCCCTACCCCCTCCCCACTGACCTGGACAGGGGGGGCCGCGGGTAGTTAGAGCGTCCAATATGGCCCAACACGGCTCCAAGAGGGCCTCGGGGAGCTCAAGATGACCTCCAAGATGGCTCAAGATAGCGCAAGATGCCTCACGATGGTCCCCATGATGTTCCAAGACGCTCCAAGAGCTTCCCAAAACGGTTCCAAGTACTCACAATAGCATCACTAGGATGCCTCCAAGAGGCCAAAATGCTTCAAAACCCTAGGGAAAATCAATGTGTTTGGTGTTCTCACTGTTTCGCTTGCGATGCACATCCGAGGCGCCAAAATGGCTCTAAGATAGCTCAAGATAGCTCCAAAACGGGCCCAAGAAAGCCCCAAGACGGCGCCAAGAGTGGCAACGAACGCTCCAAGAACACCCCAAGAGGGGTTCAGGAGGCGATTTTAAAGGCTCTACAAGGGCGACGCTAAAAAATGCTTCCGCTTTCTTTGCCAGATCCCCTCAGGATGGCCCCAAGATGGCCCCAAGAGGCCCCCAAAGAGGCCCCCAGGAGGCCCCCAAGAGACCCCCAAGAGGCCCCAAGAGACCCCCCAGAGGCACCCAAGGGGCAAAGATGGCCCCAAGAAGCGCCCAGGAGGCCCCCAAAGGCCCCAAGATGGCCCCAAGAGGCCCCAAGAGGCCCCCAGGAGGCCCCAAAGAGGATCCCGAACGGCCCACGGAGGCCCCCCCGAGGCACCCAAGACGCCGAAAAGCCCCTCAGGATGACCCTCTACTCGCCTGGGCGTCGTTTCTGGACGGGCTGGTGGGGATACGCGAAGCGTCTAGAATTTCTGTGTCGCGCCTGCCTCAGCGCTCCAGGCACGCTGTCGCACAGGCATCTCTCTTGTGGCTTCGCCGAGGAGGTAGTCGAAGCCCCCCCACCGCCATTTTGGGGGAGGCTCGCTGCTGCTTGCGTCGATCCTCTTCCCCTCCTCCTCGCTGAGAGGCTGCTCGCGCCGCTTGCTCCCCTTCCTGCCGCCCCTAGGCCCCCTGGACTCTGGCTCTTGGGGCGTGGGGCCCTGCAGGGCCATGTCTTCCTGGACGGGAGCCTGAGGGACTGCGATTTTGAGGTTGAGCACCGCGGCCTGGGATGGTCGCGTGTCCAAGCGTCTGAGCAGTCGTTCCGGGCCGAGGCAATCTATGCTGGCTCTTTCGAGCATCCCGCCGTTGACATTGACGCTCTCGAGTTGATGGCGCTCTATCATGCGCTCTGCGCTTCTTTGCCTGGCACCATCTTTTATAGTGACTCCAGCTTCGTGGTGGATGGGGTCCTTGAGAGAGGCCCCGTCAAGTGCTGTTCTGCGAAATCCAGTTTGGCGCATGGTGTGGCACAGAATCGACGACTGGGGTGGTGTGGGTGGGTTGGGCGGGCTTGTGAAAGTTAAGGGCCACACCACTCGCGCCTCGGTCGTCTGTGATGCCTCTGCCTTCCATAAGGCAGGCAATGACCTTGCCGATGAATATTCCAAGCTGGCATCAGCTTTCTCTCGTCTACCGCTCGAGCTGCGCGAGCAGCGCGAGCAAAGGCAGCTGCACTTCGGTCGTTCGTTGCCTGGGTGGCCTGTGTTGGACCAGCCCTGGTTGCCTCCGACGCGCTTCATGTCTGTGAGGACCAGCGCAAGCGCGCGGCGAAACCCCACGCCCCGACGCTGCAGGTCCTCCCGCCCGAGCCGCCCTGCACCCCGCGTGCCCTGAGGAGCGTTGATGCGACCACTGTTCGCATCGCCCTCGCAGGCCAGAGAATCCATGTTGTCCACCCCGTCCAGCTCGCGGAGACGAGCAACTGGGGGGTCGGCTGCGCCGTGCGCGGTGCTGCGGGCCTTGGCTCGCCGCCTGCGCTATCTTCCCCGTGCCCAGGTCAGCCAGCACCGCTCCGTGGGGTGCTCGGGTGCTGGCTAACTTGGCACGAGGAAAGTACCAGGTGAATAAGAAGTGGTTTACACTTGTCCAGCCTTGACGCACCGCCGAGCTGGTGCGCGCTGGCGAGACTTCGTCGTCTCGCTCGCATCCAGCGGTGGTGTTTGACCCTGCTGGCCAGTCTGGTGAGGCTGGTTGACCTGTCCCGACAGGCTGTGGCACGCGGTCTGTCTTCGTGGCGCGTGTGTCATGGCTCGGAGGGGCAGGACTGCCTGCTCCACTTCGCCCGTCGTGCCATCCGCCGAGGGCTTTTAAGGCAGGGCGATCAGGATAACCTGTGCGCCAGGCTGCGTCGAGGAGGAGGAGGAGGAGGAGGAGGAGGAGGAGGAGGAGGAGGAGGGAGGAGGAGGAGGAGGAGGAGGAGGAGGAGCAGGAGGAGGAGGAGGAGGAGGAAAAGGGAGGGGAGGGAGGAGGAGAGAGGAGGAGGGAGGAGGAGGAGGAGGAGGAGGGCGAGCAGGAGCAGGAGAGGGGGGACCAGCTCAGGGCGAGGAAACATCGACCTGGAATCGGCGAGCCCCCGATAGCGAAGCCTCACGGACCTGGGCGGGGTGGGCTGTCGGGCCCCTGTCAGAGATCGATGGGCGATTGAAGATCGATGCCTTCCCCGTGAGCGTATCCCCCCCCCAACGCTGCCCCCAAGGCCATGAGTTCGAGGCGGATCCAGTCGTAGCAACTAGGAGCTCCCCCCTAAAAAAAACGATGTCCTCACACCTCGATCCTCGAATAACAATGCCCCCTCCTCCTCCTCCTCCTCCCTCATCTTCCTCCTCCTCGTCTTCCTCCTCCTCCTCCACCTCCTCATCCTCCTCCTTCCCTCCTCCCTCATCCCTCCCTCCTCCTCTGTCCTTCAGATATGTGAGGGATATGTTTCGCAGTCGCTAAGAAACTTCGCGTTTGGATGACACATGTCCTTCCGCATCCTCACAGTCCGCTCAAAGTGGTCCCCGAACGCATCTTTATCCCCGACTGATGCCTGACGGTCTTGGGGCTCGAAGCGGGCCTTCAAAGTCGCGGGGGGGGCACTAACATCGACAGTCACTACTAGTTGACCAACCAATTCCAGTGTTTCGACATACAGCATGCACACACCATGATAACACCCCCACTTGGGGCCATACATGTAGCTCCCTAGGACACGATCCGCGTGAGAACTGTGCAGAAATGTGCGCGGGTACGCCATTGGGCATCCCTACTGGGGCCATAAGTGGAGCTCGTTATGGGGCCTGATCCGCGCGAGAGGTGTGCCGAAATGGACACGCGGAGAGCAGAAGCAGGGAGAGGAGGAGGCGGAGGAGAGGGCGAGGACATGAGGTGAGACGCGCGACGCTGCGGATTCAAAACGATGGCCCAAACCATAGGAGGGCTGGGGAATTAGCCTGGCGAGGGACCCAACCCTTAGCAGCTTCATGTAATGCTGGTGGTGAACATTTCTCCATGCATGATCCGTGTGAGGGATGTGCCGAGCTGGGCGAGGAGCGCATTGGAAAGCCCTCGCTGGAGCTGTAGGTGGAGATCCCTCTGAGTCACGATCAGCGTGACGGGTGTGCCTAATGATCGAGAGATACATGGGGCAGGTGGAACTCCGTATGGGGCACGATCCGTGTGAGGTGTATGCCAGAATTGGCGGGGGTGACGTGTACGAGCCCTCCCACTGGAGCCGCAGGTGGAGCTCCCTACGCGGCACGATCTGGAACTTTCCCACTGGAGCCGTAAGTGGAGCTCCCAACGTAAGGGGCACGAAACGTGTAAGCGGTGTGCCGAAATTGGCAGGGCGACGCATGCCAACGTTCCCACTGGGGCCGTAGGAGTCCCCATAGGGGGCACGAAGGGGACTGGGGGGACGCATGCAAACTGTCCGCCTGGGGCCTTAGGTGGAGCTCCTGAAGGGACGCGAAACGTGTGAGGGGTGCGCCGACATGGACACAGGGTGAAGATGGGGGCAAGGAGGAAGAGTAGACGCGCGGCGTTACGGATAGAAAACGATGACCCAACACCACAGGAGGATTAAGAATACCGAAAACATCCCCCGTCTCCTCCTCCATTCCTTTTCCTTATGAATGACTCCTTCCTGTCGCACCCCGAGGCCAGTCGGAAGGGCGTGCCGGGCGTTTCGCATGAGATGTCCTCCCCATTGTTGGTCATGGAATTTTGAATCTACGACCGGTTCATGGACGGAAAGCGGGTCGTTTTCAAAATGTGGATCTCGCCTTGGCGCCGCGCACATCCGTTTAAAGAACTGCAATAGCTTCACGGACGGAAGGCGGGCGGCTTTCAAAATGCGGTTATCGCCTTAGCGCTGCACCACTCGTAGCAAAAAAACTGCAAAAGCTTCAAAGATTGAGGACAGGTAGTTTTCAAAATGTGGCTCTCGCCTGGGAACCACGCACATCCGGCTTAAGAACTGCAACAGGTTCACAGATAGAGGGCGGGAGGTTTTCAAAATGTGGCCCTAGCGTTAGCACCGCGCACAGTCGTCACAACAAACTGCAACAGATTCAAGGATGTAGGGTGGTCCGTTTTCAACATGTAGTGCTCGCCTTAGCGTAACGACCATGTGTTTGAAGACTTCAGAACGTTCTCAAAGACTCTCAAGATTAACGCCCCAGAAATGGTGATTGGGCACGACGTCTACTTGTCAGGGCGCAACAGCTACATTGGCTTATGGTGCTGAAGTCCCAAGAACGGCTCTCGAATGCGATTCCAAATTGCCAAGACGCAACAATAACTGTGATTCGTGGCGTTGAAATACCAGGAACGCTTTTCTGGCACAGCTCATGCTCTCCCAACGGTTGCGAAAGGAATGCGCCACTTGAACTTCCAAGGAGTTAAAAAGGATTCCCAATCGCGGCGGCATTGGCCTCGACGTGACAGAGGATGCCAGGGACAGAAAGAAATACTGAGTTGGAGGCGAATTCGCACACGAATTTCTAGAGTTGGAAAGGATTACGATTCTGACTCGCAGAAATTGGACTCAGCATTGCCAGAGGATTACAAGGGCCAGCGAGAAAGATTGAGATGGAGAGAAATTTACATTGGAATCCCCCAAATTATAATAGGGTTCCGAATGTCGGCGGAATTGGACTCACACGTGCTGGAGGATGCCGGGACCACAGAGAGATAATGAGTTGGAGAGGACTGCGCAACTGAATTCCGAAGCTAAAAAACGGTTCTGACCCGTACATGAATGTGAAACAGAATGCCCAAATTACTTTGCCAGGGCCAAAACAAATACTGAGTCGGAGAAGACATTGCACGTAAATTTCCGGAATTAGGAAAGATTCCTCCAAACCGCGGAAGAATCCGACCCAGCTTCGACACAGGATGTCGGGGCCAGAATTAAATCTTGGGGGGGAAAGGAATGTGCACATGAACTTCCAGGAGTTAGCATGGATTCCGAGTCGCGGCGGAAAGGGAATCACATTCGTAGAAAGAGTGCCAAGGCCAGGAAGAAATATGGACTTCGAGAAATTCCTGGCCTTATTAAAAAAAATTCTCGTACGCATTAAAAGGAATCCGAAACAGATTCGACAGAGGATTGCCAATTGCCAGGGCCAGACAGATTTATGGAGTTGAAAGTGAATCCCACATCCATTTCCAGAGTTACAGAGGATTTAGTAGTGTAAAGGAAGTCGAACCAGATCTGCCATTGACCAGCCAAGGACATCGAGAACTGCTGAGATGGAAGAATACGCCATTGATTTGTGAGATTGAAAAGACTTCCGAACCACGGCTGAATTCAGATCGGATGTGTCAGAAGATGGCCAGGAGGACAATGATTCAGTTTCCAAGGCGATTCAAAATCCTCTGTCTCTGTGGAAATTGAACGGCACATCCCCATCCACCTTAAAAACATGTTCTCTAGCCCCGGCACTCCAGTGGCGAATCATATCCGAACTCCGATACCGAACAGTACCCTCGCTAACTCTGGAAACTGAAACGAAAATTCCTCTGCATCTCAAAATTCCCCCCTGACCCTGGCAATCCTCGGGCGACTCTGATTCCAATTTCGCCGCGATCCAAAACCTTTTCCCGCTCTGTAAATTCAAATGCGGACTCCTGACAAGCGCAATAATTCTCAATGGCCCATGCCATCTTCAGGCGAATTTGATTCCAATTCCGCCGCGATTCAGGACCCTCTCCAACTCTGGAAATCAAAATACGGACTCGAGCGCAATGTTTTTCAATGGCCCACGCCATCTTCCGGCCATTTTTTCCAAAACAAAAAAAAAGCCGCGATTCGCAATCCTTTCAAACTCTGGATATTCAAATACAAACTCATATCCAGCCCCATTCCCCCCCGGCCCTGGCAATCCTCTTTCATGGCCAATGATGCAAGAGGAACGATGGCGCAAGGAGCACTCTGCAGCGCATCGCCAGGAGCCCCTCGCCCGCCTCGGCCCGACGCCTTGCAGAGGCGCGCCCGCGCGCTGCGCGGGGCGACAGGAAGTCCCCGACCATCTGGGCCAGTGCCCCCCTGAAACACACACGTTGCAAGCCGTCGTCTATCGCGAACGCAAAACGCGTCGGATTGTAGGTCGCTCAGGAGCAATGCCTCCTCGGGCATCGCTCTGCCGGCAATCGACAGCGACGCCGCTGCCCCGTCATCTTCTTGCAAGAACAGCACTGCCATAAACCCTTCAACCT
>CAUYUJ010019410.1:0-25000 GCA_963575745.1 Prorocentrum cordatum
AGGAGCCTCCTGGGACAGAACAGCTTCAAGCGCGGACGCGCCGGCACGGCGGTGTTCTACAGCGCAGTGGAGGACGTCAGGATCCTGGTGCACGGCGTCGACCTCGTCGTCTTGGCTGGCGAAGAGGGACAACAGAAGGTAGAAGCATTGCTCCGCGCACGGTGCGCCAGAGGCCCCCGACGGCACGGAAATGTGCGTACTGAACAGAACGATCAGGTACAAGAAGGAGACCCGTGTGGTGGAATACGAGGCGGACCAATGCCACGCTGAGCTGATCATAAAAGCGCTAGGACTAGAGAAGGCGAAGGTCGTTACGACGCCAGCCGAGAAGAAGACGGCAACTGCCGTGTCGGCGGCACTGTCGTTGCCAAAGGTGGATGATAAGCGAAAGAGGTTCTATAGGTCTTTAATCATGAGGGCACCCTACCTGGTGCAAGATAGGGCTGATTTGTGCGAGTGCGCCAAGTCACTCGATCGAAAGATGATTGGACCGACCGAAGCTGATTTCGCAGACCCTTAGCGTCTGGCAGGCTCGTGGTAGTCTTACGCTTCGAACTACAGAGGATGTACAGGGCCATCACCATCTACTGAATCTCGGACCACGCAGGGTGTCTTGTAACACGACGAAGCACCACAGGCACAGCTGTGCTGATAGGCAGACACTGTGTGAAGGCATCATTTTCACTCCAGAGCACCATCGCTCTCTCGAGCGGCGAGAACGATATCTACGGCATTGTCAAAGCTGCTTCTACTGGCTTGCAACAACAGGCGCTGCTAGCCGATTGGGGCTACAAGGTCACTGTGGTAATGCTCATAGACAGTAGTGCTGCACGTAGGACGTGCTCCCGGCGAGGGCTGGGGAAGCTGCGGCATGTGCAGGCTCGCTACTTGTTAGTCCAGGAGAGAGTTGCGAGGAGCGAGATCACAGTTGCACAGGTTGGTACCAAGAACAACATCGCAGACATGTGCACGAAACCTGTCAACGGAGATTCCCTTACGAAGTTCATGAAGCTATCAAGCCGTTCTTTTCTGAGCGGTAGGGCGGCGACGGCAAAGCACCTAGCGAGAGTGTAGGTAGAGTAGTAGCGCACTCGGTTCAGGTCAGCAGAACCTCCAGCGAGGAGGAGTGCTCGAAGATCCCTTGTGTATGGCACTTTGTATTGCATTTGGCTTATTCTTCAACCCCGAATGGGGTCAGCGGATTCCCACGCGAGCGTACCATAGCCATCTGGCGCTTAGCAGGCATAGCAGGTAAGTTCTCATCAGGGGGAGAAGGAGGAAAAGGAGGAGGAGGAAGAGGAGGAGGAGGAGGAAGAGGAGGAGGAGGGGAGTGGGAGGAGGATGAGGCTCAGGATAAAGATGATGAGGAGGAATATCACGAGGAGGAGGAGAAGGAGAAGTCAGAGGCGGTGCAGGGCAGTGCTTCTCAGAAGGACTGATGCCCGCAGCTACGAGGTTGATGATGAGGAGGATGCGGAAGAAGAAAAGGAGGAGGGCGACGAACAGCCTGTGCTGAAAGTTGGGGAGGAGGAGGAGGAGGAGGAAGAGGAGGAGGAGGAGGAGGACGCGGCCCTGGCGGTGGAGTGGAGGAAGGAATGAGGGAGAGACGACGAAAAGCGGAGGGACGAGGAGGGCCAAGTGGGGAGACAGGGAAGAGGAGGAGGAGCAGGAGCAGGAGGAGGAGCAGGAGGAGGAGCAGGAGGAGGAGCAGGAGGAGGAAGAGTAGGTGCTTCACGTTACACATCCAAAAGCGTCGGCGTCAGGAGGGGCAGATGAACCAGGGGGAGGAGGACGAGGAGGAGGAGGGATAACTACAGGTGAGTGGTAGGATGGGCCATGATGATCATCTCGTCACGCCTTCTCCTCCTCATTATCATGCTCCTCCTCCTCCTCCTCCTCCTCCTCCAGCTCCTCGTTCTGTATCCTCGTCGTCGCTCCTCGATCATCGATCCTCCTCCTCCTCCTCCTCCTCCTCCTCCTCCTCTCCCTCCTCCTCCTCCTCCTCCTCCTTTTCCTCCTCCTCATCCTCCTCCTGCGACCTCCCCCGCCCTCCCCCTCGACCTTCGATCCCGCACCGTCGGCGGAGAGGGGCCAGAGGGGAGACGGGGCCTCGCTCATGAGCGGGTCGGCCACATCTCCCCAGTCGACGCCGCCGGAGAGTGCCTGCCGCGGTCGTCGTCGTCGTCGTCTTCATCGTCGTAGTCGTCGGCAGCATCGTCCAAATCGAAATCGCAATCGCAATCGTAATCATAACCGTCGCCGTCGTCGGCAAAGTAGCTGCGGTCATCGTAATCGCAGTCGTCGTCATACTCGCCGTCATTGTCGTCGGGAACATAATCGCCGTTGTCTTGGTCGTCGTCCTCCTCATCCGTCTCCTCCTCTCCGTCTCCTCCTCTTCCTCCGCCTCTTCCTCCTCTTCCTCCTCCTCTTCCTCCTCCTCCTCCTCTTCCTCTTGCTCCTCCTCTTCTCATGCTCGAGCTTCGATGATCGAGGTGTTCGGACGTGTTTGGGCCTCGGGATGCCTGGTCGTCGTCGTGCTCCTCCTCCTCCTCCTCCTCCCTCCTCCTCCTCTTTCTCCCCTCATCCTCACGCGCGGGTGGGGCGAGAAAGGAGAAGGATGAGAAGGATGAGGAGGAGGAGACGGAGGATGAGGAAGGAAGCGGCGAAGAGAGAGAGAGAGAGAGGGAAAGAGAGGTTCAACGCCCATAAAGGGAGCCAAGGAGAGAAACAGGAATATTGGGGTGGGGCTCCCATCCGAAAAAAAGAGGAAGAGAGAGCGGAGGAGGAGGAGGACAAGGAGGAGGAGGAGGAGAAGAAGGAGGAGGAGGAGGGAGGAGGAGCATGATGAGGAGGAGGACCAGTGTAAAGTCAAGAGTCACCAGCGATGTTGGCATAAACCCTCCCTCCAAGCTCCCTCTTCATAGGCCGCTACAACGGTTCATTTCAATTACGGGAACTGCCTCGTTGAGAAACGACCGTTTGAAGACCCTGAAGCCTGCCAAAACATGGTTCTCGGGATTCCAACGCCACAAATCAACCTGACTGTTGCGTCTTGACGATCCTGAATCGTGCCAGAACGCCATCCCTGGGACTGCAACAACGCATCGAATCAACTTAACTGTGCACCCGCGTAATCCTGAATCCTTTCAAAACACCCTTTCTGGAACGTTGATGATGGGAATCCGTGGAATTCTTGCAAATGTTGCAAACGAATGTGCGCGGCGCTAAGGCGAGAGCCGCATGTTGAAAAAGAACCGCCCTCAACCCGTGAAAATATTGCACATGTTTATAACGAATGTGCGCCGCGCTAAAGCGAGAGCCACATTTTGAAAACGGGTCGCCCTCAATCTGTGAAGATCTTGCAAACTGTAAAAAACGGATGTGCACCGAGCTAAGGCGAGAGCCACATCTTGAAAACCACCCGCCCTCAATCCGTGAAACTCTTGTAAATTTGATACTATGCGCGGCGCGAAGGCGAGAGCCACATTTCGAAAACCACCCGCCCTCAATTCGTGAAGCTCTTGCATTGTTATTTTAACGAATGCGCGCCTCGCTAAAGCGGAAGCCTCATTTTGAAAACGGCCCGCCCTCCATCTGAGAAGCCGTTGTCAATTTTAAGCCTCATAATCATAAGTGGTGAGGAAGTCTCATGCCAAACGCCCGGCCCGCCCTAAAAAATGCCTCGGGGTGCGAGAGCCAAACATGATTTCTAAGGACAAGGAATGCAAGAGGAGAGTGAGGAGGAGGAGGAGGAGGAGGAGGAGGAGGAGGAGGAGGAGGAGGAGGAGGAGGAGGAGGAAGGAGGAGGAGGAGGGAGGAGGGAGGAGGAGGAGGAGGAGGAGGAGGAGGAGGAGGAGGGGAGGAGGAGGAGGAGGAGGAGGAGGAGTTTGAGGAGTGATGAGGAGGAGGAGCCGGGGGAGCCCATGGCCTCGGGCCGCCCATGGGCACCGAGGCAGCAGGCACTTGGCTGCTTGCTCGGGCGCGCGAGCTCCCCGAGCACACGCCGCCGAGGGAGCCCGCGCGCGCCTCCGAGGGCTCAACGGCGTGCGGCGGTGCCGGGCGGCGCGCCAGCGCTGCACCGCGCTGGGGCGCGCGCCCTGCCAGGCGCGCTCCGCTGACGGGCCCCGGGCGGCGCTGTAACTCTCCCGGCGACGCGAAGAAACGAAACTGAAAACGAAGAGGCCCCCCCCAGGTTAATTAGCTATAGCAGAGCGCATGACGACCGCGGCGGCCCGAAAGTGACCCAAGGTTAACAAGAGAACGCACAACCGAACAACAAATCCGGCAAAAAAAAATCCCAGACGTCCGGCGTCTCGGTTTTTTTTAAAGGCACGCGCCCCCGACCTCTCGACCACTTCCCGGGGACCAGTTTCTCATCCCGCGCGTAGCTTTTTGACGCTCCCGAGGCCCGGCGAGGGCCCCGAGAGGCCGAAAACGGCGAAAAACCTCCGTCTCGATGGTGTCGAGACGCCAGACGTCGGGGGAGGCCAGGGGCCCGCGCCTCGGAAAAATCGAGGCGCCCAGCGTCTGGGAGCAAGCGGGGTTTGAGCACCCAGATGGTCTGGTACCGGAAATTTTCGGTAGCGATTTCGACGCACCCCGAATTTCGGTAGCGACCGGATCTTCGTTTGAGGGCGTTGAAATAGCGGATTTCAGAACGGTCTGATACCAGTATTGGGCGCTACATTTCGGTATTTCGGTAGCGACCGATCTCTGCGGAGCGCTACCGGAAATTTTCGGTAGCGGACCATCAGGGCAGGGACCGACCGTCCCGGCACTCCTGTAGGCCTACCACGGCATGTTCTCGGAACCCGAGAGTGTTCCGAGAACAGAAACAGTGTTCTCAGAACAGAGACCTGATGCGCTAACACAATGCAGTCTCGGCCAGAGAAAATGTTCTAAGAGCACTTCGTGCAGACCACAAGAGGCTCTTAGACCCTTTTCTGGTGGGCTTATCGCAGATCCCCGGCGGCGTGATTTTTTTCACAGCGTCGACCCCCCGAGGTCTGCACTCCTTTTCCCCAGGACCGGCTTTTCAGCCTGAATCGGTTTTTGACGGTCCCGGGGCCCAGTGAGGGCCCCCAGAGGCCGAAAATGACGAAAAACCTCCCTCAGTGATTTTTCACATCGCGAGGAGGCATGGGGAAGGTCCTCAGAACATCTTCTGGTGGCCTATACGGGCAGGCCAGGACGCTGCGCCACTGCTCGAGGCGTGGCCGCTGCGCGGCGCAGGCGAGGCCCGCGAGGGCGCGGCCAGCCGTGGGGCACGGCCTGGGGGCGCTGTGGGCGGCGGCGCGGGGCGACCAGCGCCCTCTCTAGGCCTGCGGAGCCACGGCAATGGACACCCTAACGGTCCGATCATCGAATGAAGCATGTGCTTAAAAGGTCGGAGCATGTTATCGACATGTTGCAAGCATGCTTTTACAAATTCGAAACATGTTGGAACCATGTTTTAGACATCTGGAAACTATTTGGCAGCATGCTTTCTCTCCGCTGACCGTCCTCCACAACTCTAGGCCGACTATACGCGCCATACCCCAGACGTCTGGCGTCTGGAAAAAATCGAGACGAATGTTCGTCTTTCCGCTTTCGACCTCTCGGGGCCCCCGCTGGGCCTCGGGAGCGTCCACAAAACTACGCGCGGGATGAGACACCGGTCCCGGGGAAACGGTCGAGAGGTCGGGGGCGCGTGTCCCGACAAAATCAAGATGCCAAGTGTCTGGAATGCTGGATACAAGGCGCGTCCTCTCCTGGTGCCAGTTGAGGCTGGTGTACATGACGCGCCGTTGACGGCATCACCTACCACAGCATTTTGTTTCTTCCGGTACTTCGCCGCCGGGTTCCTGTCCAAGGCGTTCCTTTGCATGCACATCGTCTTCGGCACCGCCTGATTCCGGGGCTTTGCCCCCTCCTGGCCCTGACGTGAGGCCCCTCCTTCTGCCCCCCCTCTTTGTTAATTCAAGCTGTGCGCGGCCCGCTTAGCTTCGACCGGAAGAGATGCGCTCTCGACCCGCGAATCAAATTATTCACTGCGTGGGGATCCCCATATGTGCATCTCCTTGCTGGCGCTCCCTTGGTGGTGGGACTCGGTGAGGACGAATCTGGATTTAAGTGTGACTGAGCTGCCTCTCTCTCTGCTCTCTCTGCTCTCTCTGTCTCTCTCTCTCTCTGCCCTCTCTCTGTCTCTGCCTCTCTTTCCCTGCCTCTCTCTCTCTCTGCCTCTCTCTCTGCCTCTGTCTCTCTGCCTCTCTCTCTCTCTCTGCCTCTCTCTCTGTGCCTCTCTCTCTCTCTGCCTCTATCTCTGCCTCTCTCTCTCTCTCTCTCTCCTCTCTCTCTTCTCTCTATTCTCTCTCTGCTCTCTCCTCTCTCTCTCACTCTCCCTCTCTCTCTCTCTCTCGCTCTCTCTCTTCTCTTCTCTTCTCTCTCTCTCTCTCTCTCTCTATCTCTCTCTCTCTCTCTCTCTTTCTCTCTCTCTCTCTCTCTCTCTCTTCCCTCGCTCTCTCTCTCTCTCTCTCTCTCTTCTCTCTCTCTCTCTCTCTCTCTTTCGCTCTCTCGCTCTCTCTTGGTCTCTCTCGCTCTCTGTCGCTCTCTCTCGCTCTCTCTCTCTCTCTCTCGCTCTCACTCGCTCTCACTCGCTCTCTCTCGCTCTCTCTCGCTCTCCCTCGCTCTCTCCCGCTCTCTCTCTCTCTCTCTCTGCTCTCTCTCTCTCTCTCTCTCTCTCTCTCCCGGGCTGCCACGGCCGCAAGGGCTCCCCGGAGGGACCGGCACCCGCGCACGGGGCCCTTGCGGCAGCCGGAAGGCGGCGGTCCGCCTGCAGAGCGCCGCCTTCGGCGGTGAGCTCCGCAGGCCGCTTTAATTGTGGGCAGCGCCAAAAGACGGAGGCGTACAAGGGGAGAGGGAGGAGCGGAGGCGGCGGAGGTCGTCGGGGGGTCGTCGGACGTCGGTCGGCGGTCGTCGTCGTTGCCGCCGTGGCTGCGCTGTTGCCGTGGTTGCCAGGCCGCTGGCCCCCGATTTCAGCGCGCTCCTCGGCGGTTGCCACTGGCTGTGGCGGCGGCGCCGCCTATAGTGCAGCAGCGGCGGTGGCCGCATCGGCGCGGCTGAGGGGTCCGTCTCTCTCTCTCTCTCTCTATCTCTCCCCCTCTCTCTCTCTCTCTCTCTCTCTCTCTCTCTCTCTCTCTCTCTCTCTCTCTCTCTCTCTCTCTCTCTCTCTCTCTCTCTCTCTCTCTCTCTCTCTCTCTCGTCACGGGCTCGTGAGATCAGCCAGGGTGGCTCCCCCTTGGGGCTCCCAAGTGATGCCCCTGGCAGCGTTTTGTGACCATGAGGCTCTCAAGAGATACATGTTGGGGACGCCAAACGGCAATTCTAGCTGAGGCGTCCCACCAAAATCGGCGCGAACGGGCTCGTGAGATCAGCTAGGGTGGCTCCCCCTTGGGGCTCCCAAATGATGCCCCTGGCAGCGTTTTGTGACCATGAGGCTCTCAAGAGATACATGTTGGGGGCGCCAAACGGCAATTCTAGCTGAGACGTCCCACCAAAAATCGGCGCGAACGGGCTCGTGAGATCAGCCAGGGTGGCTCCCCCTTGGGGCTCCCAAATGATGCCCCTGGCAGCGTTTTGCGACCATGAGGCTCTCAAGAGATACATGTTGGGGGCGCCAAACGGCAATTCTAGCTGAGACGTCCCACCAAAATCGGCGCGAACGGGCTCGTGAGATCAGCCAGGGTGGCTCCCCCTTGGGGCTCCCAAATGATGCCCCTGGCAGCGTTTTGCGACCATGAGGCTCTCAAGAGATACATGTTGGGGGCGCCAAACGGCAATTCTAGCTGAGACGTCCCACCAAAATCGGCGCGAACGGGCTCGTGAGATCAGCCAGGGTGGCTCCCCCTTGGGGCTCCCAAATGATGCCCCTGGCAGCGTTTTGTGATCATGAGAGAGTGCGAGTGTGAGCTTAACTTATCTTATCTTATCTTGAAATATATTCTTATCATATCTTGTGCTATCTTATCTTATCTTGTAATATCTTATCTTGTCTTGTCTTATCTGGTGATTATCATTGGGAGGAGGGAGGCGCGAGCGGGAGGAAGAAGGAGGAGGAGGAGTGGGAGGCGTCAGAGTAATAACAAGAACCCCAATCCTTAGGATATGGGGAAAAAAAAGTCTGGGATACTGCTCGTCTCGGCCGGCGCCCGGGTGAGCCATGCAGCTGCTGCAGGCCACGGCCGTCGCAACTCCTCGCCCCCTCCCCGGACCCCCTCGAGCCGTGAGGAAATCACGACGGGGGGTCTGCTTTCCCCCCCCGATCCCCGCCTCGGGCACCAGAAACACAAGGCAACGCTCGAAAACGAAAGCGCGGGTGAAACACGGCTGACGCGCAAGACGAGGGCTAAGCAGCGCCAAAGGAGCAGGAGGAGGAGGAGGAGGACCAATGTAAACCCAAGAGCCATCAACGATGTTGGAATACACCCTCCCTCCAAGCTCCCTCTGTATATGCCCCTACAACGGTTCATTTCCATTGAGGGATCTACCTTGTTGGAAGACAACCGTTTGAAGACCCTGAAGCATGCCAAAACATTGTCCTCGGGATTCCAATGCCGCGGATCAACCTGACTGTTGCGTCTTGACGATCCTGGATCATGCCATTCGTGGGATCTCAACACCGCGAATCGACGTAACTGTTGCACCCGCCGAATCCTGAACCCTTCGAAAGCATTGCTTCTGGTACGTTGATCGTGGAAACCCGTGGAACTCTTGCAACTGTTATGAACGAACGTCCGCGGCGCTTAGGCGAGAGCCACATTTTGAAAAAGAACTACCCTCAATCCGCGAAACTCTGGCAATATTTTACAACGGATACGCGCGGCTCTAAGGCGAGAGCCAAATTTTGAAAACGGGTTATCATCAATCCGTAAAGCTCTTGCAAATGTTTAAAATGAATGTACGCGGCGCTAAGACGATAACCACATTTTGAAAGCGGGTCATTCTCAATCCGTGAGACGCTTGTATTTTTTAGAACGAATGTGCGCGGCGCTAACGCGAGAGCCAAATTATGAAAACCACCCGCCCTCCGTCTGTAAAGGTGTTGCCAAGTGGAAGCTTCAGAATCAGACATGGTGAGGAAGTCTCAGGCGAAACGCCCGGCCCGCCCTAAAAATTGGCATCGGGGCGCGACAGGGGAAAGTTATTTGTGAGGAAAAGTGATGGAGGAGGAGGAGGAGAAGGAGGAGGAGGAGGAGATGGAGGAGGAGGAGGAGGAGGAGGAGGAGGAGGAGGAAGAGGAGGAGGAGGAGGAGGTAGAGCAGGAGGAGGCGGAGGAGGCGGAGGAGGCGGAGGAGGAGGAGGACGAGGACGCCAGCACCTTTGCAAAAGGATGTGGCAACTCATGCGCTGCCTGCTGCCAGCACGGGGGGACCCTGGCGGTGGGAGAGGGCCTCTGTGGCTCCCTGCAGCTCAGCCAAGGGCACCGCCTGTTTCAGGCATGGGCCCATGGCCCATGGCCCATCGAGACTGAGTTGCGGATGATTGGGTGGCGACGTCCCAGCCCCACCCACCCCCACCAACCATCGATTCTCCCGAATCGATAAAACGCGGGGGTAGGGTTCGGATTTCGCCAGATGTTCGACGGATTCCAAACCCGAGCTGTCGGCCCTACATCCAGTCCCCCCGCCCGAATTGTCGACGATCCCCCCGCAGTCCATCGAGTTGCCGGAATCGTTGATCGGCGAGGGTAGGGTTCGGATTTCGGCACCGACTGATGCCGAGAGGCGCTCCTCTCTAGAGGCCCCTCTGGAGGCCTTCAGAGGCCTCCGGCGGCCCCCCAAGGCCAGACAAAAAAAACACACTACATTATCAAACAGCTTGGTCCTCGAACTGCGAGGAGGGGGAGGAAGAGAAGGAGGAGAAGGAGGAGGAGGCGAAGGAGGAGGAGGACGAGGAGGGAGGAGAGGAGGGAGGGGAGGAGGAGGAGGGGGAGAGGAGAGGAGGAGGAGGAGGAGGAGGAGGAGGAGGAAGGAGGAGGAGGAGGAGGAGGAGGAGGAGGAGGAGGAGGAGATGGAGGGGGAGGAGGGGAGGAGGAGGAGGAGGGGGAGGAGGAGGAGGACGAGGAGGAGAGGAGGAGGAGAGAGAGGAGGAGGAGGAGGAGGAGGAGGAGGAGGAGGAGGAGGGGAGGAGGAGGAGGAGGAGGAGGAGGAGAGGGAGGAGGACGAGGAGGAGGAGGAGGAGGAGGAATATAATGAAGAGGATGGGGGGCATGAGGAATGAGGACCCAGAACTCTAACGTTTTTTTGTCGCAGCCTGCACCCCCAGAGACGTGGTCCCCTTACCCGGAAACGATCTCTCATCCCGAGCCGTTTTTGACAGCCCCAGGGCCTGGTGAGGACCCGCCGACGCCGCGAACTGTCTTTAAACCGGTCGTCGTGATTTGTTCACGGCGAAAAAATGAGGGATGGGAGGATGAGAGAGGAGGAGCAGGAGGAAGAGGAGGACGAGGAGGAGAGCGACGACGATGTCCCAAATTAGGCCCCTCCATCCCGACGGGCCTCTCGAGCTGCGCACGGCCGTGGCCGTAAGGATCCCCCCCCGAGGAGGAGGAGGAGGAGGAGGAGGAGGAGGAGGAGGAGGAAGAGGAGGAGGGAGGACAAGGAGGACAAGGAGGAGGAGGAGGAGGAGGACAAGGAGGACAAGGAGGACAAGAGGAGGAGGAGGGGGAGAGGAGGAGGAGGAGGAGGAGGGAGGAGGAGGAGGAAAAGGAAGATCCGACCTGCACATCGCTCCCCTCTCCGCCGTGGTCTCCTCCATCGTCTCCTCCTCATTCTCGTCCCATTCCTCCTCCTCTCCTCCTCCTCCTCCTCTTCCTCCTCCTCCTTCCTTCCTCCTCCTCCTTCTCCTCCTCCTCCTCCTCCTCATTTTGCCTCCTGCTTATCTCGTCCTCCTCATCCTCCTTCAGACCTCCTGCTCCTCCACGGCCTCCTCCTCCTCCCCCTCCTCCTGCTCCCCCTCCCCATCCCCCATCTCAGTTCCTTATAACTATATCCTCCCTGTCTTTGTCCTCCCCGGACGTGTCGGGAGGGTGGGCCGGGCGTTTCCATGGGTTTCAAGATGTTGCTGTCGCCACTGCGGAACGCCATGTGTCTTAACAGTGTGTAGCAGTTTCACGGATGGGGGGAGGGCCGTTTTCAACAGGTGATTCTCGTATGAGCGCCGCGAACATGTGTTAACATATCGCAGCAGCCCCACGGATGGAGGGCAACTCGTTTCCAACATGTGGTTCTCTCTTGTACGCCGCGCGCCATTGTCTTAAAAGTTAGCAGCAGCTTCGCGGATGGAGGACCGTTCAATCAAGAAGGTGTCTCCCGCCTGCGCACGTTCGCCTTGAAATCTTGCAACCGTTTGAAAGGGCTTGTATGGTCGAAGTCCGAAGGATGGTGTTCTGGCGAGATTAAGGGCTCTCAGGATGCAGCCGGCACGTTGATTCGCGGTGCTGGAGTCCCACTGCTGATGTTCTGCCACGATTAAGGATTGTCAGGACGCAACAGTCACGTTGGTCCGCGGCGCTGAAGTCCCAAGAATGGTTTTCTGGTACGGTTGGGGTTTGGGGATCTATGGGCCACTTCCCGCAATGAAGACCAATTCTTGTATGGACCTCTGAGGAAGGAACTTGGAGGGAGGTCTTTCTACAACATTGTTTGTGCGTCTTGGGTTTAGAGGGGTCCTCCTCCTCCTTGGCGGAGTCGCAAAGCGATCAGGACGCTTTTCACTCTCCAGCTCGCCGCACCAGAGTTCTCATCAGCCGCCCGCCGGGCGGAAGACCGTAAATTGGTCAAGGGCCCTGCGGGGCCCGCAGAGCCAAACGGCGGCGGGCAGTGGACCTCCAGAAGGTTCTCTAGAGGTCCTCAAGTACACAGGCCCAGGCCGGGCCTCGTCACATGGCCCCTGGCGGGCCAGTATAAAAAGAGGCAGCCCCTGGTAGGCTGGCAAAATATATGTAGGCGCCTCGGCCAACATCTCAGGAAGTCTCAGGAACTCATAAGAGGACGTACGCGTCGGGCGGCGGATGGGAGATGGTAGGAACGTACGCACCCCGTCAGCTCCTCCTTCCTGTCGGATGCCGTCTGGAGCTCGAAAGGGTAAAAACCAGCGATCATCGACTGAGTCGCTCGCTGCAACATGGAAATATGGAATGGCTTCATGAAGTCGAACCGGTCGCCAGAAGCGCACTCAAATATGAAAAGAAGAACCTTGACTCACTGAGATAGCCAGCGTGGCCTTAGCCTTCTCCGCGCTGCAGAACGTCCCATCGCATCCTCAATCGTCCGCCAATGGACTGTGGGTCCATGTAGCAGCCAATGCCACTGGCCATCTTGTTCGCCTCGCCCTTGGTGATCTGCCTGCCCTCGGGACTATAGTGCCTCATCACGCGCTCCGACACCTTGATCACATAGGGAATGCCCTCGAGACCGGCCTTCAGCAGCTTCGTCTTGCTGCCCGCGAAATCAAAGTCCTGCGGTACCGTCTTGATCTCCACCTTTCTAGCCGGACGACACCTGGGGTCACGTGCAGCTTCGTCGCCAATCGTCTTTACCGTCTTGGCCATCCTCTGCCTCGTGATCTGGACTGGTTCCTCCGGATATGGCACTGCCGCGCTCGATCTCCATAGGCTCGGGCTCCTCACTTTCAACCTTCTTGGGCGTCCTCGTTCTTGTAGCGGCGCCTGTCGCCGTTGTCGGAGTCGGGCCTCGGGCGCGATCATCGCCTTCGTGAACCAGCCGCGGCATTCTCTCGATCTCCTGGGACTGTCGGATCAATGCCCTGATCTCCCTCGTCTGCCACATGAGTTATATCACGGCCATCGTCATCGCGAACAGGATGGCCAGCATAATGTAGATCACTGTATTATCAGATTCCTCAGTATGTGGCGTGGTAGATGTTGCCCTTGCCGCGGCCATAGATGATATCAACGCGGCATTGCGAAGTCCGAGGCATGGACTCGCCCTGCCCACCGTTGGGTCCGTCAACAATGATGTTCCGCCTGGTGTGGTACCCGATCCACTCGCGGTTGATCTGCCACACATGGTGCCCGATCCTCTCGCGGTTGATCTGCCACGCGTGGTGCCCGATCCACTCGCGGTTGATCTCCTCAGCGTGGTGCCCGATCCCCTCGTGGTCGGTCTTCTTGTCGATGAAATCAGGACTGTTGTTGGCTTCGCGGCCGGTCGCTTCCTCTGCGGAGGTGGAATCTCGAACTTCTTGGAAGCAAAGAAGGCAACCATAATCGCAATGCACGCCAAACTCTTAGTCAGGCCGTCAGCTACCATTGCTTCAGTCCTCGTCCAAATTAACGTAGTATTCTCTCGCGAACACGCTCACGAAGCATGGAAACAACGATGCGTAGTCTTTTGTCCGCAACTGAAACACTATCCTTATTCACAGTGACCTTCAGATTGTTGCTGTCCGTCGCGGCCAGAATCGGCCATGATGTACATAATCTCTCAACATCCTTCGGCTTGGCGCTGGCTGGCATATATATATATATATATATATACATATATATATATATATGTATACTAGAACCACGCGCGCTTCGCGCGCGCTTAGGTCCCAGCTAGGAGGCGAGCTTGAGTCAACGAAAGTCGCAGGGAAGGGGGCAGGGGGAAGAAGGCCAGAGAGCGCTGAAGGATACAAATACTGGAACCGAACCCTCTTGTGATTTTGTGGGGGGCCTCGTCCGGCCGCTCGCTGGGAGTTTGACGTAGCTTCTCGGGAGCCTTTGAACCTGTCGGGGGCCTCCTGGAAGCAGGTTCGAAGCATTTTGGGGGCCGATTTGGGGCTTCTCGGGGCCTCCTTTGGGCCTCTTGGGGGTCTCCTGGGGCCTCTTGAGGGGCCTCGTTGGGGCCTCCTGGCGGCCTCTTGGGGCGGAAGGCTCGAGCTTGCGGTTCGTGGTCCCCCTCTGGGCCCCCTCTTGGGCCCGTCTTGGGGCCCTCTTGGGCCATCTTGGGCGCCTCTTGGGCCGTCTTGGGGCCCTCTTGGGCTGTCCTGGGGCCCTCTTGGAAGCTTCTTGGGCCGTCTTGGGGCGGTCTTGGGCGCCTCTTGGGCCGTCTTGGACGCGGCGAAAGCCCAAGAGGCGAACATGCGAAAAATATACGTTTTCCCATAGGAATGGCACGATGTTTGCTTCTTGGGCCTCTCTTGGGCTGCCTCTCGGAGCGTCTTGGAGGCTTCTGGGACCTTCTTGGTGTCATGACAGGCGTCTTGGAAGGCATCTGGAGCCATCGGAGCGCGTTCCGAAGCCGCCTGCGAACGATCTTGGACGGCGTCCGGCGGTCCGACGAGCCTCCGGGCCCCCCGGGGCCCACATTTGTGGTCGGGGTCCCGGCCCCGGGCCCCCGGACCCGGTGCGCCGTTATATGTATATATATATATATATATATATATATATATATATATATATATATCTATATATATATAATATCCAGAAGAAGCTGTCGTAGAAACTGGCCGTGCTCCATAGCCTCGCTGATGCTGTATGCCTCCGCAACTAACGTGGATCTCACAACTCGCCTGACTCGGAAACTTGCCCACACCAAGGGCACCTGCTTGTCAAAGCGTCCGCCCACAACTTCTCGAGGCGCGCAGGTGAGGCACAGCACTACTCGAGCCTGGCTCTTCTCACCCGGCATGTTCGCGAACGAGGAGTCACCGCAGGCCAGGGCGCACGCTGCGTTGATGTCCGCGACGCCCCTGCGAAAGTGCAGGCCGCACTTGATGTTCTGCTTGACGTAGTCCACGAGCTTGTTGGCATCGATGAGGTCCTGGACCTTCAGCTCTGACGTCCTCTGCGCAAGCCTGTCCGGATCAAAGGCTATGTCGGACCTCGAGCGATGTGACAGCCACTGTAGTTACCCGTTCGTGTTGCGAAACATGCTCAGCTCCCCCATGATTGCTTGTCCGTCTGGAACCCTCTTCCTGTCCAGGGCGATGGGGATATACTCCGCGGCCTTGACCGCCTTAGCCTGCGTGGCGTAGATCCCTGCCTCGCCGTGCCTGATGTACTCCGCAGTACTCAAACACCCCGTCGCGCCCCTCCAGACGTAGAAACTCAGCCATGTCTCCAAGCATCTTGTCGACCGACCGTGGGGCTTGCGGCCTTCCTGGCAACCGGCAAGTCGTCAACGTGGCTGCGCATTGCCATCTGGAGCCCCCCGTCGTATAATAATACCTGTAGACCCCGCGTTCCAGCTTGGGCTCGTATATATGCTTCCTTTCGAGGTAGGCCTTCAGATGCTCATGCCAGGCCCTCCCCGCGTCCTTGGTGCCGCAGATGGAGCCCTGCGAGTAGCACACCTTGCCCGGGTCCGCGGGGTGCCTCTTGGGCATCCTGATGAGTAGCAACCTGTCGATGCCCTCTGCCTGAAGGTAGGCCGACATCGCGTCGTAGGAGCATCCTGCCCAACCCTTCTGCGTCATGAACCCGAGGGTGACCACCAGAGCATCCACTGAACCGAAAGAGGCGTCGCGCCTGATGTAGGTGGAACTCTCCTGGCAGCCCTGAACTACCAGTCGAGACTTGTACTTGGACCTCTTCCTCTTCTGCAGCGTGACCACCCAGCGCATGCCCACGAACTTGGTGCCGCTGGCGAGATGCTGCTTGAGCTCGTGGTCTGGACATCTTCGCGCAGCTCCGAACGCCATCCACTTCTCCCACTCGTCTTTCATGGATGCCATGGGCCCCCTGATATCTGCGCCTGAGACGGCGTCCAAGTCGGCCTCCTTGGGCCTCGCAGCCTTGGTCAAATAACATCCCCGAACTCTCTCGACCTGAAGGGCCAGTGCATGCCGCGCTTGCTTTTCTTCTGGCTGTCCCGGCTGTCCTCTCGGAGGCCTGTTCTCGTGCTTTACCTCGCTCTGCCTTCGGCGTTGCTCCAGGGTCCTCTTGATAGAGATCGGAACGTCGTCGAGGTGGTCGTATGTCTGTCTCGGGGCCGTGCGTGCAGGCTTGCATGGCGTAGAATATGGCGTGGGTCCCGAACTTGATGCCGCTCCTCCATGATCCCGAGTCCCTTCGCGCAGTGGTAGGTCCTCCTCAACGTCGCAAAACTCGTCGGCAGCGTCGGCGCCCATCTCCAACTCGGGGTCGCGATGCTCAAACTCTTGATGCGGCACTTCTTCATCCTCGCAGCGATCTTCTTGAAACACAGAGGGTCCTCCATATTCTGCACCTGCGGCGTCTCCTCATTCTCGTGATGGTAGGGGAAAGGGGGGTCTGCAACATGACGGGGGGGCGGGGCGTCGTGGGGCTCCTCAGGTGGTAGAGGAGGCGTCTCCTCGTCGGGGTGCCCTTGCGGTTCAGTAGGCCGCTCAGGAAGCGTAGGTACTTGTTCAGGGGGTTCTTGGGAGCGCATGGTGTAGGATCTCCTCCTGTCAGATTCTCTTCCCAGTTAATCTTCAGGCGGCGTCTGCTGCCGGCAGGCGGAACGCAGGGAACGTCCTCAACATCCCGAGGTCCTCCAGCAGAGGAATGCTGCTCAACGTCCATGGGCGCGCGAGATTGCTCATCTGTTGTCATGTCCAAATAGGCGTAGTCGTGGCCGACGTCGGTGGGAGCTGGGTCGGCGACCTGCGGCGCCTCGTCGTCGACCTCCTTCGGGGCCTGGCCGTCCGGCCCGGGCGGTGACCACCAGGATGGTCTTGAGGCGACAGGCCTGCTCGCGCCCTCCGCACGCTCGAAGACATCCTTCCAGTCGACCAGCTCCGACGCCCCCGCGGCTCTGACATGCCGCGCTGATGACTTGATATTAAGGCTGCGATGCACCAGCCACAGGTTGTTGAACTCGTGCCCGATGACCACCGCTGGTCCGTGCCAGCGTGCTGCCCAATGCTTCTTGGCGCGGGCCTTGCCCAGTCCTCTCCAGTAGTACACCTGGTCTCCGATCTGGTATGTCGAAGCCGCTGGTGCCGCGGCTGCAGCTCTGCCCTTGGCGAGGAATGCCTCGCTGATCTCGCGGTTGGCCTCCGGCGCGGCCACCGAGGGCTTCGCCGCGCTGAGTAATCCGACGCGCTGCCTGAAGCTCGGCTCGTCGTCGTCTAGGACCAGCTGGTGCAACCTGCGGTTGCCGTGCTGACTGAGAAGCTGGCGCGGACGCTTGATACCCCAGCCCAGGACCCACTGGGACGGTGAGTACCCCGACGGGCCCACTGCAGAGCTCACCGCATAGTTGATCGCCGCCGTGAGCCACTTTACCTGGTCTGCCTTCTTGACGGTGAGAAAAAACTCCGATAGCAAGGCGCGAGCGTGCGCCTTCCAGGTCTGGCCATGCCTCTCGCAGATGGCTCTCTGCGTCGGGCTGCAGGGTGCGCTCGAGACTATCCTCGAGCCCATGGTCTCCTGCTCCTCCTTGACTTCACGCTCGAACTCGCCTCCCATGTCCGCCAACGCGACGTTCGGAACGCCGAGCGCGAGCAGCCAGGAGTCGAGCACGGCCTGCCAGATCACGGTCGGCTTGCGGGAGGTGACCGGAACAACGATCTGGCACCTGGAGGCCATGTCGATCTGGTTGAGGAACGCCATGTTGGTGCCCTGGGCGCCGGCCAGTTCGAAGGCATCGATGGCCAGGCAGTCGCCGAACTCCCTCCAACGATGTCGCATTGATGATGCCGCTGTCGACGGTGGGACCGCTAGCTTGATGCATGTGGGGCAATGATGCGCGAGCGCTGCTGCAATCGCATATTTCGAGCCGCCTGCAAGTCGAATGGCACGCGCGAGGGCCCGATTGCCTGGATGCCCCAGGTTGGTGTGCATCTTAGCCGCAGCCCTCGTGAGTGTAAGACGCTGCTCAGGCTCCGAGCTAGCCAGTATACCCTGGGGCTCCTTCTCCGTGCCCTCATTCTCGTCGTCGCTGAGGCGCGTGACCAGCGCGTAGTTGGCGTCGGCGATGCCCCTCAAGAAGCCCTTGATCGCGGCCCCACACAGCTCCTTGGTGTAGAGCCCCGTGTTCTTGGACGTGCCCCTGTTGAACTCTCGTCCTTGGAGGTGCTCATGGTCCTGGGAGTACATTCGGTTTAGGAACTTCTGCAGCGGCTGATGGTTGGTGATCACCTCCCAGGGCTTTTTGATGTCATTTCCAGTCCTGTCGTCCATGGGGCCGTAGGCGCATCCATCGAACAGGCACTCGTACGGCAAGATCCTCTCGCGCTCCTGAACCTCGGGCTGCTTCCACCCGCGGCAGTTGACGGGCCACTCGAACGCAACGATCGCGCCGACCTCCAGCGCGCGCTGAGCCTCCTTGGTAAATAGCTTGGTCATGTGCCTGCTCTCCGCGCGGTCGACTGCCAACTGGGTGTTATTCTTCATGAAATTCAGCCGCGCCGTCCAGGGGCTGCAGGGCAGACTGCCCCAGAGAACGTCGGCACGCCCAGCTCGGGGCCGCGCTGCCTGCTCGAATAGATCGCCAGCCTCAGCCGCGCGACGTCGGACTCGAAGATCGCCCTCGGGACATCCGAGGCAGCGTGCAGCTCCTCCCTGGGCTTGCCAGAGCTCCGACATGAGGCTGTTCGGCTCGCAGCAGTACTCGACCAGGGTACCTGGAGTCCGCTTCCTTGCCCCATCGCGCCCCCCTGGAAGCTGTGGAGACCATAGTGTCGCTCAGCTGTGTCTGAACCATCTTCTTCACGTTTGCTGGTCGAACTCCATGTTGCTGTAGTGTGCTTGCTTGTCTCAGCCCGGCCTTGTTCTGCGCGACGGTGCCATTGCGGATTCTCCTCCATGATGAGCGCTGCACTGCGAACTCCGCGCCGTTGCCTGCCCCCGTCTTGTGACCACTCACGCCGCGGTAGCACCTCGAGCACTGCAACCCTCGAATGCACGACGGGCACGTTCCCATACGGCACACCTGGCACTCGCAGAGCGCTCCAGTCGCGCAGCAGGCCGAGCAGGCACCACGCGTGACACCCCATGTAGGCATGTCCTCCGATGTGATGTTTTCCGTAGTCAGAGTCCAGGTGGTGTTAGTCACGTACCCTGCAGTGGTGCTGTCGTTCGTCTTGTCCTAACCCTTGGGCCCGTCGCCAATCGCCTTGCTGACTCGGCCTCCGAACAACGCATGGTCGCCGCGAGGGCGAACGCCTTCAGCACCAGTGCGCCCGTGCCTCCCCGAGGAGGTGATGGCCTAGCTCGGTGGCCGAGCTTGGGCGGAAGCCCCGCCCTGCCCGCATAGGCCTCCCACAGGGCGCGACACTTCTCGGGCTTGAACTCCAGCGCGAAGTGGCGATTCTCCGAATCTTGCAACGGCTGCGACCCAGAGCCCACCGTGAGCTCGCGCCTCGCCACGTCGATGCCCGCGCCGATCGCCTCCAAGAAGTCACGCCCCAACAGCAGGCCCAGCTCGTCGTTCTTCCTAACGCAGGAGCGCGCCGTGACGGGCGTGCCCGCGACCACCGCTGGGAAGCGGAACGCCTCGTAGGACATCAGCGCGCCGCCGCCGCCGAACCTGAACTCCTCGGTGATCTCTTCGCGCTCGGCGAGGTAGCTGATGCCCAGCTCCGCCAACGCCTCCGTGTAGGCCTCCCACCAGACATCGACCATCATCGATATGGCGCACGCCGTGTCCACCCCTCCATCGGAGGTGGTCCTTTACCTTCTTGATCAGCTCACTCCTCAAAGCCTCCTTCGCCTCGGCCTTGTCGGCCTTCACCTGCTCGACGGACAGCGCGTCGTGGACCGAGTCCGAGTCGTCGCCTGCTGGGGCCTTGCACTCTGGATCACCTGCCCAGCGCCCTGGCTGTCCGCGAGCCTTGCAGGTCGACTCGAGCTTCCTCTGCCTCAGCTTCTCTGCGAGCTCCCTGCCCTTGGCGGACCGGAACCCGCCGCGCCCGGCGCCAGAGGATGAACGCCCACCTGACTTGCCATGGCCCTTACCTTTCGCCTTGCCGTCACTTCCAACGCAACCCTGGATGCGTGCACGCGCGTCCCCGATGACCTCTACCGCCTCGGTGAACTGCGACACCTGGAGCGCCGCCTCCCCCAGCGCTGCGGAGTCCTCGGGCGGGAGGTCCCGCGGGCTATCCTCTAGCTCCGTCGCAGGCGCCTCCAGCTTCTGGCGCGCGAACCCCTGGATCTCCGAGACCTCGACCTCGTTGACCTCGTGCTCGTGCTCCTCGGGGCCGTCGCCGTAGTCGTCGTCCTGCTGCTGCTCGTCCCCGAGGTCCTCCACGTGGCCCTCAAGCTCCGTCGCATTCACGCCGCGCGTGGACGTGCCAGGGCCTGCAGGACCTGGCCGCCGCTGCCCGAACCGCTGGTTCTGGCCTCACTGCTGGAACTGCGCAGGATGCGGCGTCCGTCTGCTCCCCGTCATGCGTAGGTTAGGGAAGATTCTGAACACGGTCGTCTTCAGGTCTCTGCACAAGTACTTGTCCTCCGGGAGAGCCTCCACCACTCGCTCCCGCCGCTCGGGCGAGAGACAGCACTTTTCGAGGAACCACGTGCCCAGGATGTCGTCCTGGTCCGCAAACCGCACTCCTCTGGACGCCTTCCTCGAACCTCGCATACTGCCCGCCTGGCGCCGCCTCCAGCGCCTCGAGCACGCCATTGATACCTCTCATGTCGTCGGCTTCCGTCGCCTCGCGGACCACCTGTCCATCTTCATCATACTCTGCTAGCGACGCCTAGAGCGGCTGAAGACGCTCCCCTGGAATCCTGAGGCCGACCCTCCTGGCAGCGCCCTTGAGCCGGCTCACGAGCCGCGCCGCCACACAGTAGTTCACGTCCAGGTTGGTGCCCAGCGCCCAGATCTCTACGCAATCACGATAGCGCCTCCAACCCTGTGGCGGGCCGTCCCAGACCGGAATGAGGCTGTAGTCCTCGGCGCCGCCACATCCAGGATGGTCGTCGCGATCGCGATCCATCCTATATCATCCTATACTGCATCACCTCTCGACGCCGTCGAACCCTGGGTCGCACTCGTCGCTGACGAGCTCGGAAGTTGTCTCCAGCGCCGCTGGAGCTGCTGCTGCTGCTCGGCGCCGCCGAACCCAGGGATCTGCGCCGCCAGCGGCGGGTTCCGCTACCACCGGCGGAGTCGCCAAGCGATCAGGATGCTTTTCACTCTCCAGCGCGCAGCACCAGAGCTCTCATCAGCCGCCCGCCGGGCGGAAGACCGTAAATTGGTCAAGGGCCCTGCGGGGCCCGCAGAGCCAAACGGCGGCGGGCATTGGACCTCCAGAAGGCTCTCTAGAGGTCCTCAAGTACAGAAGCCCCGGCCGGGCCTCGTCACATGGCCCCTGGCGGGCCAGTATAAAAAGGGGCAGCCCCTGGCAGGCTGGCAAAATAGATGTAGGCCCCTCGGCCGACATCTCAGGAAGTCTCAGGAACTCAAAGTAGACCGTACGCGTCGGGCGGAGGATGGGAGATGGTAGGAACGTACGCATCCCGTCACTCCTCGTTCCTCACGCCTCCGCCTCCTCCTGCTCCTTCCTTTTCCTCCTCCTCCTCCTCCTCCTCGTCCTCCTCCTCCTCCTCCTCCTTCTCACTCCTCTTCCTCCTCCTCCTCCTCCTCCTCCTCCTCCTCCTCCTCCTCCTCCTCCTCCTCCTCCCCCTCCCCCTCCTCCTCCTCCTCCTCCTCCTCCCAAGGGGCCCATATTGTGGCTTCCACAAGCCCCTGGAAGGCCCCCCAGAGGCCCGGGAAACACCACATATTATCCGTAAGGCTGAGGGGGAGAAGATAGATGAGGAGGAGAAGGAGCGAGGAAGCGGAAAAGGATGTGAAACCACGGGACGGTGGAGGAGGAAACCGACGACGACGAAAACCAGGCGCTTGCCGCTTTGCTGCAGTCGACGACCCCGGAGCATGCCTGCCACAGCGACAGGATCGTCTGGCCGAGGGAGTGGAAGTGCTCCCTGAGCTTATCCTTATCTTCGTCATTGTTTTCGTCCTCGTCCTCGTCCTCGACGTCGTCCTCCTCCTCCTGAACCGTCCTCATCATCTTGCTTTTCTCCTCGTGCCTTCACCTGCTCTACTTCCTCCGCCCCCTCCGCCTCCTCCGCCTTGTCCACAATTACACCATATGAATACTACTCTCCTTTCTCCCCTGATGACGTCCAGAAAATATCCGGCCCACCTTCGCGTACTGATTTTTTTGCACGCAAGATTCCCAAGAAATGGGTTTTCGCTTGGATTTGTTTTGTCAAAGTGCTTCTCCCGCTGAAGCGCTGGCACCATTTCTGAGCCTCTGGTTGTTCCAAATCGTGCTCCCGCTGCAGCGCGGGCTTTTCCGGTCCTTCCAGATGGGCCTCAAAATCTAGAAAATGCCTCCCGAAAAAAACCAAAGGAAGTGATTACACATTCGGTGACGATTCATGAATTGTGTGGGCCACCTCCACTTTGGGGCGTCGTCGTTTTCAGGAAGTATCAAACGGGGTCCCGTTTCTGCTTTGAGGAGGCGATGTTGGAAGCAGAGCCACCGGGTGCTCTCCATCGGCCCCGCCTTGTGTGGAGCTTCTCGGGGGGCCCAAATAGCTAGACATGAGGCCACGACTCCAGACCGGCCCAGGCCTCTCGAAGACGATCCACTTGCCCTCCAGGGAACCCAGCGCCATGCCATGACATGCTGTGAGGTGTTGCGTTTTGCGCCGCTGTGCGATGCCATGCTTTGCGTTGCAATGCTGTTGTATGCAATGCTTCACTGCGCAATGCCACGCCATGCTATGGTGTGCTACGCTCTGCCGTGCTCTTCTACACCATGCCATGCCTTGCCCTTCCAGGCATCGCGTACACTCTCGCGATCATTGCCCTGTTCGACATCTGACTGTGCGAATATATAGAGGATATTTACGCCATGGTCAGGGATGGGAGGGAAGGGTAGGACGTCATGTATAACGCGATCGCGTCGAGCTTGCCTTCCACCCCCTCTGTGCCGTCCTTCGCCTCCCGTTGTCCTCCTCCACCACCACCTCCTCCCCATCCCCCTCCTCGCTCAACTATCATCATCCTACTCATTCTCCTTCTCCTCTCCCTCCTGCTCATCGCTCCATTGTTTTAGTCCTCTTATTCTTCCTCCTTCTCCTCCTCCTCCACCTCCTTCCCTTCCTCCTCGCTCTTCGCTCCTCCTCTTCTCCTCTTCCTCCTCCTCCACGCTCCTCCTCGCACGGTGTTCCTTATCCCCCTCTTCCTCCTTGCTCCTCTTCCGCCCTCCCATGTCCACCAAACGAGTCTCCGTATCGCGATCGTTGTCATCGTCCTCGTCGTCATCCTCTCTTTTCTTCTTCTTCTGACTATAATTCGTGTACTTACTCCCCTCCTCCTCCTACTCCTCCTCCTCCGCATTCATTCATTCGTTCATTCATCCATTCAGTCAGTCAGTCAGTCAGCCAGTCATTCATTCATTTACTCACCACCAATTAGGCGATCTCAGCACAGTTCAAGACAATGCCTGCTCGAACGATGCTTCGTCTACATTACGGAATGACATCTGCGACATGCATGAAAGCAGCCTCTGCCGAGCGCTGGGCTGTTGCATCTGGCTGCGGTGCCAGCAAGGGGGCACAGCTAAACTCCTGTCTGGAACTGGGCCTAAACCTCCTCCTCGTCCTCCTCCTACTCCTCCTTGTCCTCCTCGTCCTCCTCCTCCTCCTCCTCCTCCTCCTTGTCCTCCTCCTCGTCCTCCTCCTCCTCCTCCGCCTCCTCCTCCCCCTCACTCCTCCTCCCTCGCTATCCTCCCCCGCCTCTACCCATCCCCTCGGAGGTAGGACGGGGACGACGAAAACGAAGAGGAGGACGAAGATGAAGGAGAAGGAGGAGAAGGAGGAGGAGGTGGAGGAGGAGGTGGAGGAGGTGGAGGAAGAGGTGGAGGAGGAGGACCAGGAGGACAGAAGAGGAAGTGCCCAGTTTTGCCCTCGACCCTCGAAGGTTGGGGGGGCGGTGTTTTCGAACGTTTTTGGCGCTCGTCGGGCCTCCGGAGGTCTCTGGAGGCTGGGGGCCTCTGGGGACCCGAGGGGGGTCAGAGTCCGGGGCGGCAGCGAAGCTTGCCCGCAGAAGGAGTCCTGGAGAAGGAGAGGCGGGGCCGAGGAGCGGAACGGAGAGGGCGAGGATGGAGAAGGGACAGGTCAGGAGGGGCGAGGAGAAAAGAGGAGGTGGAGGAGGATGAGAAGGAGGAGGAGGATGACGATGAGGATGAGGATGAGGGTGATGAAGCTGATGATCATGCTGATGATGATGTTGATGCTGATGATGTTGATGATGTTACATATGATGATGATGATGATGATGATGATGATGATGATGATGATGATGATGGTGATGATGATGATGACGATGGTGATGATGATGATGATGATGACGATGATGATGATGATGACGATGCTGATGATGATGCTGATGATGATGATGATGGTGATGATGATGATGATGATGACGATTTTTTTCACCGCTCCACTGCTGAGGAACCCAATTCTTGCATATGTTCTATATGTTGCTGATTCTGTGCGCTGAAGTGTTGCATCGTTAAGCTGACTAGCTGCACCTGCTCGATAAGGGGAAGTAAGGCAGTGCGCAGGGCCAGAGACTGCCGAGCATCAGCACACAAGGCAGCACGCCTACACACATCAGTGCAGACAAGACGCAAGTGGCGGCGATCAACAGCACAGGCCGCTCTATAGACTAGCTGCGCGGTGTACTCACGAGTGGCACGCTCCTCGGCCTGGCGCGCACATGCTGCAGCGTTACGATAATCGTCAATGATATGGCCAGCAAGGACAGCACCCTCAAGAGCAGGAAATCGAAGAACCGACGGAAGAAAAAGTCGATGCCGATCTCCATGCAGAAGTCCAGGAAGATGATGAGCAGCGCCTGCACCAACCAAAGCCCTGGCCGGCATGCACGGTAGCTCCGGGAGAAGACGGTCGTCACGACCAGGCACGGGGTGAGCTCCACGAGGATCTGCAGTGGCTCCAATACAAGCGCCACGATTCCCAGCGCCACCATCACGCCGACGAGAAAGCCCAAGCACAGGAAGACTA
>CAUYUJ010019410.1:32500-40551 GCA_963575745.1 Prorocentrum cordatum
GGTCTGTAACAATCGAGAACCAAGGAGGACTTATCGCCATTCTTTAGGCGTACAATGCGGGAATCCCCACGGCTGAGCAGCACTGCGCACGACGCGCGGGACACTGCTGTCGCTAGGGGGGGCTAACCGCCGAGCCGCACTCCACGTCTCACACGGCGGACCACCCAGGATCCCAAGAGCCTCCCCCGACCACAACATGGAAACAAACGTTTCTATGGCAGGGCGGCTGGTTGAATCCCCGTGAATTCGATCATTCGCGACGTCAATCGATACAAGCAAAACTGGCAACTCCCGAAAAGCGTCGAAGCCAAACTGCACGTCTCCTTGCCGACGCTGCCCAGAGAAACCACGCAGGTAAAACCTGGTAGCAGCCGGGACCCACGGGACCGAAGCAGACGCGCCAGGCTCATCAAACAGGGGTGGCTCCATTCCTACAGCGCTGGCACGGTTAACAGCCTGGTGACAAGGTCCCCCGAAAGTGGGGCCGATGAAACGGATGGGAGGCTGCTCAGCACAAGTATGGCACTTACCACGACTCTTGAGGTCCTTAGCCACACACGCATCCTCCGACCGAAGGGCTAAGACTTCCTCAAGGCTCATGGGTGCCAAATGATGGGCCAGCAAACTGAGACAACGCTTGGGCCCAAACCTCAAGTGGCGCAACAGCCGAGGACGAGCGAACCATTCTAATCCACACGCTTGGCACTGGGTACCCTTGGCATAGTGTCCTGTCAAATCGACTTGCGGATGCTCGAGCGTTCTATGTCTAGACCAGGCACTATGGGTTTTGAAAACTGCTTCACGGTCCCTACACGGATAGAGGGGTCGGGATCTGAAGTGCGCAAGCACTTGGGGGTGGGCAGCCCCCCTCGATCACATACCTCACGTAACGCACCGTGCCAAGTCTGGATTTCATAATGGCTCATGCACACACGCAAGGCAGCACGTTGTGCACTCCTACACCAGACCCGCCACTCTGCCCGTTCAGCGAGCCTCGCCGACCAACGAAAGTCCCCAAAGGGCCTCTCCTCCTGTGGCGAGTCCGCATGCTCCGCGAACCATTCGAGATCAAGTCAACTGCTCAACCCACGATCCCTTCACACCAACAAGGCAATCGAGAGCATGCAGAAAGAAGGCAGGCCCTCTCCTGAGCAACTTCGGAAGGTAGCGGAGACGACGGAGGACGAGCACGACCGAAACAGGCAAGCGCTGCGTGCGAGACAAAACTTCATGCTGTGGCCGACGCCGAATACCGAAGGGGGTCGACAAGTTCCCTACAATCGCATGCATGGGAGCAGGGTAGGACGACTCGAGCTGACGCTGACACGTAGCACTGAGGGGGTCCCAAGTCCCAGCGTGGAACAGCAACCGAGAGGAACAGAAAGCGCCAGCATATTTAGTTTGGACCTTAATCGAGACATCGGACCCCTTGAACACAGCTCGACGCAAACACCCGAGAACACCATCCTGAGTGCTGGCACGGTATGTGAGCTCGGGCCTCATGGAACCCTGGGCCTCAACCATCGAGCCCAAATGCTTCATCTGGCTGACAAGTTCAACCTGGATCGCACTAGACACCGCCAGGATTCCCTGACATTGTGCGATCTCGCGCCTGGCCTCCACCTTGCCTCGACCTCTGGGGGCGACCATAATAGCCGACTTGCCTTTCCCAAAGTTCACACGGAACCCAGACATAGACATCTCTAGAGTCACGACTTCTGCAAGCGAGCTGGCGACACGGCGCCAGTCCCAAGCCCCCTGGCACACACAAGCAAGCAGCAAGTCGTCAACATAAGAAGGACGGTCAACGATGACATGCGCAGGGGGGCCCCCAGAGAGACGACGAAACACCTCCTGAGAGGGAGCGGGCGAGGCGAGCAAATCCCGTGCGAGGTCAGCATCCTCCAGGCGGGCCTGCAGTCGCTGGTGTACCGGACTAAACGCCAAAGAGAAGAGGACATCTGCTGGTGGGAGCCCTGGCCGCGTGCCAGTGACTGCATGGGCTACTTTCTTAGCCTTGCGAACATTAAACCAGGTAGCGCTCAAGGCGTCTGCAGTGAGGTCCCGAACGTGACCAACAACCTGGTCCAAAAGCGGTGGCTCACACAGCAACCTACGCATGGCAGCTTCCAAGAGAGGGCGGGGCTCAAGGTCCCGAACAGCTTCCTCGAAATCGTCGACAGACGCGGGAAGGGCAACTAGAAACTCACGGATGACAAAGTGAAACGCAGCTTTGAGGTCTGCGAAGAACAGCACACATGTAAGCCCACGCGCACGCGCACACGCCTGCAAAGTACGCACCATGTGGCTCGCCAGGTCTGTACCGCACCCTGCACGCCCCCCACGCTGTGTGTCATGCAAGAGGGACTTTGTCACATCAACGAGCATAATCCTTAAGAGTTTGCGGCGGTGCTTGGGCAAGTGGGAGCCGAGCAAGATCTCCCTATAGTTAGAGATCAGCTTAGGAGCACCTGATGTGTACAAGTCATGAGCAATACCACCCTTCCACGCTAGCGGCTCACGGGCCAAAAGCTGGATCTTCACGAACACTGGCAGAACGAGTCGAGCAATGGCAGCGGGGGCATGCTTAAACAAGTCGTTCGAGAGACCATCCCCCCCCAGCAGCGCGCCCCTTGGGCGCATTCACCACGCTGGCCAAGAAACCGCCCCATGAAAGCAGGTGCTCAATTGAGCGGTTCCCAAAGCTTTTAAGCCCCACTTGCTGCTGGTTGTACTTACCTACGAGCTCTTCTAAATCGATGACCTTAGCCTTCTTGGAGGCAGCAAACTTGGCCAAAAGAGCATCAGCGATAGCCTCGGCGGATTCCAAAACTTGCCCGTCCGCTCCAACCCTATGGGGGAGGGCGCCCTGACCCGCGCTCCGCTTCCAACCACTAAAAGGTCATCAACAACTTCGTCTGGCGCCACTCCGCCTTGGACTCATGATTACTTACAGCATCACACAGATCCATGGCCATACCTTCAAGGGCATCCGTGCGATCCTGTCGCAACTTCGCTCGCACACACGCACGCGTGCGACGCATGCACACGACAGGACACTCGTGCACCTGCACCAAGGGGATATCACCAGCGCGCCACATGACCGCTGCAAGTCCAAGAGGCTGAACGGCCTCGACTAAAGCGGGGAACGACTGAACTCAGGAAGCATCGGGGTCGCTCAAATTCCCTACCCATTGACTGAACTCCCTGGCTAGGTCACGTAGAGGCAAGGAATTGCACTCACGGAGCGTTCGCAAGACTGACCGAAACCTGCGACGAATGCGGATGCCAGTCAGGGCGCAGTCCTGAACATACGACTTGAACGCCTTACGCGGGACCGTGCCAAAGTGTTCCTTAGCGGTGTTCCAAATCAGCTGAGAGACTTCCTGGACATGCCGATTAACATCCACGGACCAATGAACGACGGGGCCGACTCCAAGTCCGCAACAAACGCGTCGATCTGACCCTGGTCAAGATTTTTAGCTACGTCCAGCCGTGGTTTGGAAGAACGAGAGACAGCCTCTTCGGACCACGAAAACTTAACCATTACATGGTAATGGTCTTCATTAGGTTTGTCCCCGTCAAAATCGTGCCACACCCAGTGCGACTCTACAAAGGTTTGCCAATCACCATGAGGAACCACAAAGTCAATGCGGGGCCTCTCACCGTCGGCACTTGTGTAGGTATAGGCAGGGGAGGCGGGGGGAGAGAAGGTGGTGGAAGCAATCATGCGACTCTCACACATAGTAGCACCAAAGAGCGAGCCATTGGAATCCTCTGGCGCATCAGCGGCACAAGTGCCGGTCGCAGCCGCGCGAACTTCACCGATGCGCCCACTAGCATCTGTGAACAAAAGCTGCACCCCAAACTTGGTCAAGGTCTCACTGAGGGACCGCCACCATTCCTGCCGTTCCGAGAGCGCCACGCCATCATGGGGAGCATGGGCCACGCAGACGGCCGTCTGCCAAAAGGGCGCCTTTATCTTCGCCACCAGCACGCGGGGGCTTTTCTCAACCACGACAAAGTGTTGGGGGGACAAAAGAAGGTCACGTCCGTCACGGGTAGCATAAGGGTTAGCAAGCAACTCGCACCCCCAATTGCCTTTAACGGAACCTGACGCCATGACGAAAAAAACCGTCGGCCGAACGAGACCCCTCGACGGTTCGGGCTTCCTGGATGCCCGCAAGCAGCACCCCAGCGTCGCGGAGCTGCTGTCTCACCCATTGGCCCTTCAAGGGCCTGCTACCGTCACTTCTCTCATCGAGAGCCGTCTGAGCATTGTGCGAGGCAGCGAGAAAGTCTCAAGCAACACGGCTCGTGCACCTAGACTCTTCTAGGTCATGAGTCTGCGAGAGGGGATGCACAGAGCACTGCTGCGGTCGGTCCGCTAGAGCAAACTGATCGCATGAGACAAGGGGTAAGCAGCCCGTTCCACCTCACTCAAATCCAGCAACCAGGCCCAAGACAGGTCGGGATCAAAATAGAGCTGCTCCACGAGCCCTGAGGGGCAACACTGATGCTGCAAACCCAGCGTGGAATTAGCGAGGTCGTCTGCTACCTCGTTCCAGAAGCACCCACTGTGACCCTTCACATGCTGGGTTTCGACCGAACAAGACCGACGAGCGAGAAACAAAACGTGTCTGACGAGCCAGGCAAGCTGTTTGTCAGCGGTGGCAACTGCCCTTCCCAATGCTAAGTCGACTGCAGAGGTGGAATCACAATGGATAGTGGCACGGAGCTGCGCACCACCTCCTACACCCTCATCCGACGTGCTGCTTACCTGCTGCTGACTGGCGATCCAACAGAGGGCCCACAAGATGCCCCCGAGCTCGGAAGTTGCGCTGGAAGGGGACAGTGCCCAAGGCAAAGCCTGACGAGGGAACGAGACGCCCAGCGCAATACCCGCCCCGCACACTATGCACATCGGTCCCGAACGTGACAGCGAAGGCCCATCCTGCATTCCAATGATCACTAGGGACTGAACCGTCAGTAAAGATGTGAAGATGCTCGCATAACTGGACGTGAAGGCACACCGCATCACACACTGCACGCGCTGCACTCTTGAACGCAATCCCCTGGATGTCAGAAGCCAGCGAAATGGTATTAGCTGGGTTAGCCAGCGCATCACGGACCCGACCCCCCTGGCCAAAACTGCGGGTTTTCTGCTCGCCTTCGGGGAATAGCAGGGGGTCTAACTCAAGTATAACACGTGCTGCCTTGCTAGAACCATACGCATGCATGCTATCACCCAAAACATAGCTAAACATACTAGCGCTCTGAGCGGCTACTGACACTAGATCATCACTGCTACGGCGACTGAGTTCAACAGGCGACGGGCCTAGTGAAGAGCATGGGTGCGAAGCGCCTGCCTTGCTCTGCAGTCCCAACTGCGAGCAAACAGGATACGTTGCACGAAAACCGTCCCACTCCCACCACTCACCCCACCCGGGTAGTCAACAGGAGGCGGCGGCCTCTGCAATTCAGGCCAGAAAGCAGTCGGGCGTGCGTCGCACTGACTGTCCGTGGCAGGACCATGTGTGACATGGTCGGTAAAAGTACCATCCATTGCAGGGCGATCGATGCCTGGCCCTGGCAAGCTAGATCAGAAAGCGGGAACACTCGATCCTGGCCAGGCGATCTCGGGCGAGGGCGCGAGAGGGCCCCCTGGGTCCTGGCCAAGGGGGCAAGCAGCTGGCTTGGACTGATCAATGAGAGCGCGGCTGAAAGTGGCGAAAGCTCCGTCCCCACCCTCCCCGCAAGACCCACAATCCCCATCCCATAACGGCGACGAGCCACGATGCACAGGCCAGAAGGCCTGGCATGCAGCGTCACTAGCTACTGCTTGTGCTGGACTCGGCGGCAACAGGCACGTCCGCGGGTCCGTCGAGCATGCGTCGTCCAGCGGCTCGGCGGGCTCGAAGAAGCACACCTCCTCGCCGCCCCATGTCACTTTATCGAACGCACATGCGCTGCGGAAGCTGCACGTGCCTCCTTCCGCGGCGGTGACTCGCCACACGGACTGGAAGAATCCACCTGCGCCGTGCCATGCACCTGCGCGTCGACTGACTCGATGGGGCCTGGCATCATCTCCTCTGGCTCCTGCACACCTTGGGTCTCGGCCTGCAGCGCGGGGTCGATCGGCTGGGGAGTCGCATCCTCCACGTCGTCGCACGGCGCAGCTGTGCTTACAGGCGTGGACGGCGCATGCTTGGCAGGCGGCGTCGCTGGCGTCACCTGCTCGGTCGGGATGGGCGAGCGCGACCTTGACCCTCGCCCGCCTGCCTGCGCTGGAGTCGCCGTGCCTCCCACGGGCGTGGGCGCCGCGGGCGAGGGCGTCATGGCACCGCCAGGCGCACCGAAAGGCATCTGCTGCGGGGGCGGCGGCGGCGGGGGCATCACTCCTGTGGGCGACGCCACGGCCGCGGCGGCAGGGAAAGGCGGCGCTGGCGGAAACGGCGCGCCTGCGGCCATCGCCTGTCCTCCAGCCGCCGCGGCCTGGTGCTGCGGCGGCCCGCCCATAGCCGCAGCAGGGGGCACAGCCTGCCTGCAGCCCCAGGCTGCAAGCCCTGCATCGCCATCAAGCAACAGACTTGCTCTCCCTGCTGCTTCACCGTGTACATCATACCCTCCATCATCTGAGCCATGCGCTCGATGGATGCCGACTGCGCAGCCTGCGGCGGTGGACGCTGCGGCATGGGGAATCCACCACCGCTGGGGAAGGACGGCGGCGGCGGTGGGATACCCGCCTGCAGGCCCTCTGCACACGCCGTACCAGGCTGCTGCCGCACAGGCGCACCACCAGCCTGCGCGGGCGCGCCGCACGCCGCAGGGCCGGCCATGGACACGTCCCCCATCTCCTCCTGGAAGACCTCCTCGAGTTCGCCGATGAGCTCGTGCATGCGGCCAAGCTCCGAAACGAAATCGGCCTCCTGCTCGCTGAGCTGCTCGATCCTGGCCCGAGTGTTGGCAAGCTTCTGGGCGATACCGTCTCGTCTGCTGCGATACTCTGCGATCTGCTTCCCTGTCGGCAGCGTCTGGCCAAGCGCTGCCTTGATGGCACTGGTCCGAAACTCGCAACTGCTCGCCTGCGCCTGCTTTCCAGCATGGCGTGCTGCAAGCGCCATAGCTGCCAACTCTAGCATCCGCGCCTGTCCTTGGCGCCGATACTCCTTGTGCTGATTCCTGCCGGACGGCGGCTCTACAAAATCCTCGTACTGCTGCGCCTCGCTCCTCATGCAAGGCACGACTCTCGACACGATCCCGCGGCATGCCTTGGCGTGCGGGTCCACCTCGCGCCTCGGCTGGCTGGGCGCCCGCGGATGGCGAGGTTGACTGCCTCCTCTCGGACCACGAGACCGCTGCTGCGCCTGTCGCCGCATCTCCTGCTGCTGGGCGGAGGCCGCGAGCGCACGGTCGACGTCGGGCCACGCCGACGGCTGTTGCGCCCAACCACCACGCCCACGCGAAGCAGGCCGCTGCACTCGCTGGGCATATGCCTTGCCGCAGCGACAGGTGGCGTGGCCTTTTTCACGTACCTCCCGCACGGGCAGTCCCAGGTGCCACGCTCCACAGCATTCGCCATCCCGCCGCCTGGGGCAGAATGATGTGCGCGCAACAGCTCCTGAGCACGAAGGACGGAGAGGAGCAGACGCGCACGCGCTCGCCGTGCACGATGCCGTTTGTGCCAACTAGGTTCTTTGACTGAAAGGCGCGCCGTCGCGCGCACCTCAGTCACTGGGGAAATCTGACCCAGCCCGAGGCGCGGCGCCTGAGCTCCTGGGCTCACTCTGCCAAAATGGCCTGAGCCCCGAGCTTCTCCTCCTCCTCCTCCTCCTCCTCCTCCTCCTCCTCCTCTCCCTCCACCTCCTCCTCCTCCTCCTCCTCCTCCTCCTCCTCCTCCTCCTCCTCCTCCTCCTCCCCCTCTTCATCCGGCTCCTCCTCCTCCTCATCCTTCTTCTCCTTCTCCTCCTCGTCTTCCTCCTCCGCCTCCTTCTCCTCCTCCTTATCCTCCTCCTTGCTCCTCGCTCCTCGCTCCTCGCTCCTCCCCCTCC
>CAUYUJ010019410.1:40651-51117 GCA_963575745.1 Prorocentrum cordatum
GAAGCAGAAGCAGAAGCAGAAGCAGAAGCAGAAGCAGAAGCAGAAGCAGAAGCAGAAGCAGAAGCAGAAGCAGAAGCAGAAGCAGAAGCAGAAGCAAAAGCAGAAGCAGAAGCAGAAGCAGAAGCAGAAGCAGAAGCAGAAGCAGAAGCAGAAGCAGAAGCAGAAGCAGAAGCAGAAGCAGAAGCAGAAGCAGAAGCAGAAGCAGAAGCAGAAGCAGAAGCAGAAGCAGAAGCAGAAGCAGAAGCAGAAGCAGAAGCAGAAGCAGAAGCAGAAGCAGAAGCAGAAGCAGAAGCAGAAGCAGAAGCAGAAGCAGAAGCAGAAACAGAAGCAGAAGCAGAAGCAGAAGCAGAAGCAGAAGCAGAAGCAGAACCAGAAGCAGAAGCAGAAGCAGAAGAAGCAGAAGAAGCAGAAGAAGCAGAAGAAGCAGAAGAAGCAGAATAAGCAGAAGAAGAAGAAGAATAATAATAATAAGAAGAAGAAGACGAAGACGAAGAAGAAGAAGACGAAGAAGAAAAAGAAGAAGCAGAAGACGAAGAAGCATAAGAAGAATACGAAGAAGAATAAGCAGAAGAAGACTAATACGAAGAAGAAGAAGAAGACGAAGACGAAGAAAAAAAAGAAGAAGACGAAGAAGAATACGAAGAAGAAGAAGAAGAAGAATAAGAAGACGAATAAGAAGAAGAAGAAGAATAAGAAGAAGAAGAAGACGAAGAAGAGGAAGAAGAGGAAGAAGAGGAAGAAGAGGAAGACGAGGAAGAGGAAGAAGAAGAAGAAGAAGAATAATAAGAATAAGAAGAAGAAGAAGAAGAATAAGAAGAAGAAGAAGAAGAATAATACTAAGAAGAAGAAGAAGAAGAAGAAGAATAAGAAGAAGAAGAAGAAGAAGAAGAAGAAGAAGGATACGAAGAAGAATAATACTAATAATAATAAGAAGAAGAATAATAAGAATAATAATAAGAAGAAGAAGAAGAATAAGCATAAGAAGAATAATAATAAGACGAATAAGAAGAAGAAGAATAATAATAAGAATAAGAAGAAGAAGAAGAATAATAATAATAATAATAATAATAATAAGAAGTAGAAGACGAATAATAATAAGAAGAATAAGAAGAAGAAGAAGAATAATAAGACGAATAATAAGAAGAAGAAGCAGAAGAAGAAGAAAAAGAATAAGAAGAAGCAAAATAAGAAGAATAATAAGAATAAGAAGAATAAGAAGAAGAAGAAGAAGAAGAAGAATAATAATAAGAATAATAAGAAGAAGAAGAAGAATAATAAGAAGAAGAAGAAGAAGAAGAGGAGGAGGAGGAGGAGGAGGAGGAGGAGGAGGAGGAAGCAGAGGAGGACTCTTGAGGCCCTCTTGGGGCCTTCTGGGAGTTTGCTGGGAGCCTCTTTGGGGCCTCTTTGGGGCATCCCTTGCGGTTTCGTAGCAAACGATGGTCAAATTCTGCAAGTACCATTTGGGTGAACACATACCGTTGCTCCAGAATATCCCTGCCAACGGACAGAACATCCCAGTGGGATGGGATGGGTGGAAGGAGTAGGATGTCACATGTGGCGCGATCGCACCGAGCTTGCTTCTCTCCCTTCCCCGTCCCTCCCCATCTTCTCCTCTCCCTCCCCCTCTCCTCCACTTCCCCTCTCCATGAGGTAGTTCGTAGAGCCCATAGGCGGTCTTCGCAAGTGTCTGTAGGACTTCGTCCAGGGACTTCCCTCCTCTCTATCCCCCTCTCGAAACATGGGCGTGGTGTGGAGAGGTTGGGGAGCCTCGGGCTGGTGCATGTCACTCCCCGCCCCCGCCAGCTCCGCCATCGCTGTGGCCAGTGGTCGAACCGTCAACGACTTCTTGTCTCTGCTTCTGCTTCTGCTTCTGCTCGTGTTGCTCCATGCCTTTTCATTACAAATAAATGTCGGACAAGAGAACAAACTAAACAAACTTTCGGAGCTCCGCGCGGATTTCTCGGATCGGCGCTTGGCCCCCCTGGCGGCGCTTGCGGCGCCGTTGCTGGCGCGCTCCGCGCGCCAGGAAGGGGGCCCAGAGCCGATTCAAAGAATCTGCGTGGAGTTCCGACAGTCTTCGGTTCTTCCCAACTCCTCCCTGTCGCATTCCCTGGCGGGCCGGTAGGGCGGGCCAGACGCTTCCCCTGGGACATCTCTACCATTTATAACCCTGCAATCTGCAACAGTCGCACGGATGGAGCGCAGGTCGTTTTCACAAAGTGGTCTTCGCCGTCGCGCCGCGCACATTCGTCTCACGTAACAGTGTGCAGCAGTCTTGCAGGACGGAGCGCAGGGCACACTCGTCTTACAAGTTTGTGGCAGTTTCAAGGATGGAGGGCGCTGCCTTTTCAAAACATGGCTGTCGCTCTAGCGCTGCTCAGATTCGTTCCAAAATCTTGCAGCGGTTACACGGATAGAGCACACGTGTTCTTCAAACGGTGGTTCTAACCTTGGCGCTGTGCACATGCGTCTTCAAACAATGCGGCAGCTTGAGGGATGGAGTGGGGGCCGTCTTCAAAATGGTGCTCTCGGTTTAGCGCCGCGTGCAAGGATGGAGGGTGGTTCCTTAGCGCCGCGCAAGTTCGTTTCAAAATCTTGCTACCGATGCGCGGATTGAGCACAGGCCGTTTCCAAAATGGTGCCTTCGCCTCAGCGCCGCACGCACTCGTTCATATTCAACACAGCATGCAGAAGGATGGAGGACAGTTCTTTTCAAATTGGGGCTATCGTTTGAACTTCTGTTTTTTTGGCTTGCCGGACCGTGGGCACACGTCTTGCTGCACGGATCCAGTTTGGCCTTCCTTCAATGTTAAGTGGAGCTCTCGCTCCAGACTTCCTCGGGGCTCGTGACCACGCTTGTAGCTTTTTGGTCAACGCCTAGACGGATGGAATGCGGACCTTCTTCGAGAGTATCTCGTTGGATTCCCAGTTGAATTGCACGGCCGTTTTTTTTGTTTTTGTTTTTTTCTTGCGTTCCGTACTATTCTCCAGTAGATGTGCACGGCTGTCCCTTTTCAGAGCCGGTCCTCTCCAAAGAATGGCAGGCCCACCAGCGCTTGTCTCTTTTTGTAAGGGGGCGCTTCTCCCTGGTGAAGAGAGCCTGTACCCATCGGTCGTTGAAAGTAAGTAGTTTGGGATATTCCAATCGAGCGCCTTCCTACTTCAATCATCGAGTGGCTTCACCTTTTCCATCTTCCTTAGGGGGCGGGCGGAACCCAATCTACTTTCAACGCTTTCCTACTTCATGTTTCTACCTACTTCTTCCGACCGATGGGTATGGACGTATGACGAGGGGACTTGGGACGGGAGGGTGTACTGCAGCATCGCTGCTGCATCTTCGGTTCACCCTGCTTCTCCGAAGGACTTGATTTGTCCGGATCTGTTCTTGCATTTGTCCGCCATGCGTTTTTTTGTTGACACCCAGATCCGAAGTCTCGGTAAAGTGTGTGAGCATGCTTTGGTCAACAAGACAGGACGGGAGGTTCTGACAGGTTGTCAAGAAACCTCTGTCCCAAGGCCCTCCTCGGCAGTGCCCAAGTCTTTTTTGTTATGCCCGACTACGTCTGCCCATAGTCCCGTAATCCTCCTCCTCTCGAGCGAGGCTGGGACAGGGAAAATCGTGCTGGAACGCTCTAAGAGCGTCTTGGAACGCTCTGAGAAGGCCGCGGCGCCCGATACATCCTCCTGAGCCGCGGAATCTTAGGGATCCCCGATTTGTCCCTAACCGATGTTGCCCCTGTCCTGGCTTCCCAGACATCCGGCTGCTCCAATCACTGCGATGCGTGGGCCCCGGAGGTCTGCGATGCGTTGTCACCAGAGGCCTGGACCACTTCCCTGGGGCCAGTTTTTCGTCCCGAGTCGTTTTTTGACGGTTTCAAGGCCCAGCGAGGGCCCCCGGAGGCCGAGAACAGTGGATTAGACGTAAGGGTGACTCTTCGCCTGAGTGACCTTCGGTGCGGGCTCATCGGGGTCCCCCCATTGCTGAGAGCGATGCTTTCGCTGCTGCTTGTGGCTTGTGCGCTTGGATTTGGCCACCTTGCGCCCTCTTATTCCGCGCGTTGAAGGTCACTCTTGCCTAGGGTCACTCTTGCGTGTAGCCGAAGCAGCCCAACACCGCCCGCCCCGAATTTCTTGGAGCGTCGGCTCTCTGGGTTCGTCTTTCGGCCACGCACAGAGTGGGGTAGGGGGAGGGGGGGAGGTTTCTTAGAAGCACCCCGGCTTGGAAGGCGCTGGCCTCACATTTAGAGGTATGGCCCGCGCCTTCTAAGAAGCAGCCCTCTTCGAAGAAGCCCCAAGAGGGCCTCAAGATGCCTCCTCTGCTTCCTCCTCCTCCTCCTCCACCTCCATTCCCTTTCCTTGCAAATAACTTCTCCCTGTCGCATCCCGAGGCCTGTTTTTAGGGCGGGCCGGGCGTTTCGCCTGAGACTCCCTCACCATTTATGACCCTGAAGCTTAAACAGTGGCACCAGTTTCATATATCGAGGGCGGGCCGTTTTCAAAATGTGGCTCTCGCCTCAGCGCCGCGCACATTCGTTAACAAGACCATTGCAAGAGTTTCACGGATTGAGGGCGGGTCGTTTTCAAAATGTGGCTCTCGCCTCAGTGCCGCGCACATCTTTTTTAGACATTTGCAAGTGCTTCACGGATTGAGGGCGGGTGGTTTTCAAAATGTGGCTCTCGCTTTAGCGCGGCGCACATTCGTTTTGAACATGTGCAAGAGCTTCACGGATTCCCATCATCAGCGTACCAGGAATGGTGTTCTGGAAGGATTCTAGATCATGCGGGTGCAACAGTTACGTTGGTTCTTTGTGTTGAAGTCCTAGGAGTGGCGCTCTGGCGCGATTCAGGATCGTCTAGACGCAACAGTCAGGTTGATCCGTGCCGTGAGAATCCCGAGAACAATTTTTTGGCATGCTTCAGGGTCTTCGAACGGGTGCCTTCCAACGAGGCAGTTCCATCAATGGAAAAGAACCCTTGTAGGGACCTATGAAGAGGGAGCTCGGAGGGAGGGTTTGCTCCGACATCGTTGATGACTCTTGCGTTTACACTGGTCCTCCTCCTCCTCCTCCTCCTCCTCCTCCTCCTCCTCCTCTGTGCACTGCCAAGTCCTTCCTCCGCTTCGCCCACTCTGCCGACGCCCTCGCGGCGTCGCCCCCCCGCCCGGCGCGCGGAGCCCCCCCACCCGCAGGAGCCAGCGCCCCCCCGGCCCCAGGCAGCGCGCGGCAGGTGCCCGCCCGCGCTCATCCCGTGCCTCCGCCTGCTCCTCGTCCTCGTCGTTCGCCTCGTCGTGCGAGGTGCTCACGCTGTCCTCCACCAGACAGCGGCAGAAACATGACAACTCGGAGGGCCGCGCGGCTTTCTCGGATCGGCGCTGGGGCCCCCTGGCGGCGCTGGAGGCGCCACCCCTGGCGCGCGGAGCGCGCCGGGGAGGGGGGCCCAGCGCGGATCCAAGAAGTCCGCGCGGAGCGCCAAAAGTTTATTAGCGTTTTTTCTTTTTCTAGAGGCTCTCACGTTCTCCTTCACGCCCACCTCGGCTGAACGCGCCGCCAGTCCCCAGCTCGCCTCCAGGCCGTCCGCGAAGGCCACGGCCTGCGGGTGCGACTCCAGCGGGAGCCACCTCCCCGGCGCGAGCGCCGTGAGCGCGTGCGCAGCCCCTTCGCACTCGAGGTCGAACTTGCCGAATGTCTGCTTCTCCACACGCAAGCTGGGGTACTCCGCCTCGGAAACGCCCTCCGTCATACAAAATCGCGTGGGGTGGGCATTGCCACCCAAATAATGGGCAATTCACCGCCAACCAACCACCTGAACTTGCTTCTCCTGAGCCTGCTTCTTCTCCGTGGTGGCGCCGTCCGCTTGCAGCCAGTCCATCAGCGCGTCCTCGTCCGCGCCGTGCAGGAAGGTCACCACCTACCAAACCACCCCAACCCAACCCGAAGGCCTCAGTTTGCCCTCCATTTCCAGTGGGGGGGGTCCTGGAACGTTGAAAAAACACATGGAACCCGTACCCCCCCCAACCCGAAATTCGGGTCAAATTCGGGTCTTCGGGTTGGGTTGGGGTGGTCTGGTAGGTAGTCAGAAGGGGGGGCCGCAGGGTTCCAGCACCGGCAGGCGCCCGCGGGCGGCACCTCCCGCCGCGTCCCCCCTTGGCATGGCGCTGTCGTGCGTCGTCGTCGTCCTCCTCCTCCTCCTCCTCCTCCTCCTCGTGCAGTCGATCCCATTTGGCTCGGACTCCGTGCCGATGCAGCCCGATCCGATGCAAACGTCGAATCGATCCGATTTTATATTCGGGCGACGATATCTATACATATCCACTGCTCCCGGCCAGGCCAATCCTGGGCCCAAGAGCTGTGTATACGCCCTCCTGGCTTGGCCAGGGAGGCATATACACCGCTCCTGGGCCCAGGATGGGCCTGGCCAGGAGCAGTGGATATGCATAGATCTCGTCGCCCTATATATTTCGATGATGACTGATCGTGGAAGACGAGGAGGTGGCGGCGGGTGTTGACAACACGGGTGTGTGTGTGTGCCCAGCGGCTTACCCGAGAAGAGGTGGCGGCGGGCGGCGAGGAGGGGGAGGGAGGGTGGGGGGATGCTGAGGAGGATTCGGAATGGACTGGGGCTGGGGCGGACCCAGGACTCCGACGCTGTGTTTTTTTTCGCAGTGTGACCTCGCAGAAGCGTACAAGCCGGTCGTTGAAAGTAGGTATTTTGAATGCCCAAATCCTAATCTCTTTTAGGCGCCCTCCTACTTCAAGGGTCGAGCGGTTTTCCTTCTTTCCTCCACTTCTTTCCAACGCCTTCCAACTTCATGTTTTTAGCCACCTCTTCCGACCGGCGCGTAAACCCTTCCCCAGGGCCAGCTTTACACAGGGAGTCGTTTTCTGATCCTCCTGGGGCCCAGCGAGGGTCCCCGGAGGCCGAGTAGCAGCGACAGGCCTCCGCTCCGAGCTCTTCGATGCGTCGGATGTCTGGGGGCCCTTGTCGCTCTGGTCGGCGGCGAGCCCAGTGGGGCAGTGAGAGGGAGGCGGGGCTTCTCAGACGCCCGCGGGGCTTCTCGGACGCCCTCGAGAAGCCTCGTCGGAGCCTCCTCCGAAGCCGCGGGCTCCGAGGCGCCCTCGGAGCCTCGAGGGCCTCGAGAGCCTTCCGCGAGAGCCTCGAGAGCCCCGAGAGCCTCGAGAGCCCGGGGGCTCGGGCGCCCTCGAGAAGCCTCCGAGGAGCCTTCCGCGTCCTCCGAGGAGCCTCCGAGGAGCCCTCTCCGAGGCCGCGGGCTGCCGCCCGGAGGGCGCGAGGGCCTCCGAGGAGCCCTCTCGCTTCCCTCCTCTCGCTTCCCCTCCCCCGCTCCCTTTCCCCCCCCCGGCTCGCAGCCGCTCCTCGCTGAGGGCCCCCCCATCGGGGGATCGGCCCGCGGTGTCTTGGACCTCCTCCGCCGTGGTTTGGGGGCGGGAGGACCAGGACGATGAGAAAGGAGGAGGAGGAGGAGGAGGAGGAGGAGGAGGAGGAGGAGGAGGAGGAGGAGGAGGAGGAGGAGGAGGACGAGGGCCGGCAGGAGGACGGCGACGACGGCGGCAGCGGCGGCGACGAGGACGAGGACGATGACGACGACGTCGATGTTGATCGTAATGATGATGCTTATGATGCTGATGACGATGATGATGCTGCTGCTGAGGATGGTACTAATGCTGATGATGATGCTGATGACGACGATGCCGATGTTATTAATTATGATGCCTATAATGATGATGCGGATGCTGATGTTGATGCTGATGATGATGATGATGGTGATGCTGATGACGATACTTATGGTGAACATTGTGATGCTGGTGATGGTGATGGGGACGATGCTTATGATGAAACTGTTGGTGGTGGTGATGAGGATGGTGATGGTGATGATGATGATGATGCTGATGATGATGATACTGATGACGATGCTGTTGTTGATTATGATGCTGATTCTGATCATGGTGGTGGTGGTTGTGATGATGGTGATGATGATGGTGATGCTGACGATGAGGAGGAGGATGAGGAGGACGACGACGCCGAGGACGAAGACGAGGACGACGACGAGGACGACGATGCTGCTGCTGATGATGCCGATGCTGATGATGATGATGATGATGATGATGATGATGACGATGATGATGATGATGATGCTGATTATGTCGATGGTAGTGCTGATGATGGCGGTGATGATGATGATGATGCTGATGCTAATGTCGATGATGATGCTGTTGATACTGATGATGATGATGATGATGCTGCTGCTGCTGATCATGATGATATGACGATGCTGATGATGTTGATGGTGATGCTGATGATGATGATGCCGATGATGGTGCTGATCATGACGATCCTGATGATGGTGGTGATGAGAATGAAGATGTTGATGATGCTGGTGATGCTGTTGATGCTGCTGTTGATGATAATGGTTATGATGTTGCTGCTGATGAGGATGCCCCTGCTGGTGATGATGATCATGATGCTGCTGCTGATGCTGATGATGATGCTGGTGCTGATGCTGATGCTGATGCTGAAGATGTTGATGCTGGTCATGCTGATGATGCTGATGCTGATACTGTTGATGATGATGCTTATGGTGCTGATGATGCTGCTGATGTGGATGCTGCTACCGATGATGATGACGATGCTGGTGACGATGCGGCTGATGCTGATGATGATTATGCTGATGTTGATGATGCTGATGATGACGACTACGATGCTGATGCTGATTCTGATGATGATGCTGATGCTGATGCTGATGATGTTGATGATGTTGATGCTGATGATGATGATGCTGATGCTGCTGCTGCTGATACTGTTGATGCTGATGCAAATGATGATGATGATGATGATGATGATGATGCTGATGCTGATGATGATGCTGATGTGGATGCTGAAGATGTTGCTGATGATGACGATGCTGATTCTGATGCTGATGCTGATGCTGATGATGCTGCTGGTGATGTGGATGCTGATGATGCTGACGATGATGATGCTGATGCTGATGATGCTGGTGCTGATGCTGATGCTGATGCTGATGCTGATGATGATGGTGCTGATGCTGATGATGATGATGATTCTGTTGATGCTGATGGTGCTGATGCTGATGTTGATGCTGATGCTGATGCTGATGATGATGCTGATGATGAGGGTGATGATACTGATTATGATCATGATGATGATGTTGATGATGATGATGATGCTGATGATGATGATGACTGCTGATGATGATGATGCTGCTGATGATGATGATGATGCCGATGCTGATGATGATGTTGATGCTGATGCTGATGATGATGATGTTGATGCTGATGATGACGATGATGATGATGCTGCTGATGATGATGACGACGGCGATGATGATGATGCTCATGATGGTGATGATGATGATGATGCTGATGCTGATGATGATGAAGACGACGATGCTGATGATGATGATGATGATGATGATGACAATGATGATGATGATGATGATGATGATGATGATGATGATCCTGATGATGGATGATGATGATGATGATGATGATGATGCTGATGATGATGATGATGATGATGATGCTGATGAGGATGCTGCTGATGATGACGCTGCTGATGATGATGATGATGATGATGATGATGATGATGATGATGATGATGATGATGATGATGATGAGATGATGATGATGAGATGATGATGATGATGATGATGATGATGATGATGATGATGATGATGATGATGATGATGATGATGATGATGATGATGATGAGGAGGAGGAGGAGGAGGAGGAGGGAGGAGGGAGGAGGAGGAGGAGGAGGGAGGAGGAGAGGAGGAGGAGGAGGAGGAGGAGGAGGAAGAGGATGCGTAAGCCGAGGACGCGGAGGACGACGAGGAAGTGGACGACGACAACGACGACGACGAAGAGGCGGACGACTCTTTGGACTCTTTGATGAAGGACTCTGTCCACGTTGGGGGGGGCGCGGTCCTGGTGCGGGTCTCGTCACCGAAGGCGGGGGGCTTTCTTGGTCCTGGCCACGCCTCGAGAGCCGCGAGTCCATCCTCCGCTCTCCCTGGCCAGGACGACGAGGCGGAGGAGGATGATGAGGAGGAGGAGGCGGATGAGGCAAACGAGGAGGAGGAGGAGGAGGAGGCGGATGAGGCAAACGAGGAGGAGGAGGAGGCGGAGGAGGAGGAGGAGGCGGATGAGGAGGAGGAGGAGGATGGGGGAGGATGAGGATGAGGAGAAGAGGAGGCGGATGATGATGATGATGATGATGATGATGATGATGATGATGATGATGATGATGATGATGATGATGATGATGATGATGATGATGATGATGATGATGATGATGATGATGATGCTGATGCTGATGATGATGATGATGATGATGATGATGATGATGCTGATGATGATGATGATGATGTTGATGATGATGATGATGCTGATGATGATGCTGATTATGATGATGATGCTGATGATGATGATGAT
>CAUYUJ010019410.1:51217-53717 GCA_963575745.1 Prorocentrum cordatum
CGCTGATGCTGATGATGATGACGATGATGATGATGATGATGATGATGATGATGATGATGATGATGATGATGATGATGATGATGATGATGATGATGATGATGATGATGATGATGATGATGATGATGATGATGATGATGATGATGAGAAGGAGGAGGAGGAGGAGGAGGAGGAGGAGGAGGAGGAAGAGGCGGAGGTCCCGTCTCTCGGCGGCAGGCGGCCAGGCCCGAGGCGGCCTGCCGGTGGCTCAGCCTGAGCTTTGCCGCGCAGACCGAGGCTCCCCCGCTGGCGGCCTGCCTCGAGGCCGCCCAGATGGGGTCCGAGTAGACGCACGCAGGGTTCATTTCGATTCCTGCGATTTGATTCGATTCGATTCGGTTTCGGTGGCTTCCGATTTTGATTCGATTCGGCTTCGGATTCCGATTTGGATTCTGGTTTCTGAATGGAAGCCTGTTAGCCTGTCGACTTCACCGATTCGCTTTTTCCCGACTCGGCTGCCGTTTCTGCCGATCCGATTCATTGGATCGCCCATCCGACTTATCGATTCGATTGTGGGCTCTCGTGCCCAGGCATCTGGCGTCTCGAAAACATCGAGACCGAGTTTTTTCATAGTTTTCGGCCTCTCGTGGCCCTCACTGGGCCTCGGGACCGTCAGAAAACGATTCGGGACGAGAAACGGGTTCCGGGGAAGTGGTCGAGAGGTCGGGGGTCCGTGTCTCGAAAAAAGCCGTGACGCCGGATATCTGGGGATGGGGTCGTAGGATCGCGTTGCATTGCCGATGCATTGCCGATGCGGCTCAATGCGAAGCCCGATTCTCTCCACGTCTCCGATGTATCACAGACGTCGCCGATGCATCGGCGATGCGGCGCGATCCTCCGACCCTATTTACTCGGACCCAATTTGTGAAACCTAGGCACGGCCCTCGACCTCTCGACCTCTTCCTTTGGGCCGGTTTTTCATTCCGAGTCGTTCTTTGACGGTCCTGAGGCCGGGGTTAAGGCCCCGAGGGCCCGAAAACTATGAACATTTCCGTCTCGACTTTTTCGAGATGCCGAATGTTTGGGTATTCAGCAATTTTCGTGGTAGCACGATGACTGCACTCCAGTGTGAGGGTCGCCTCCCGCGCGGGTGCAGAGAGGGCCAACCCCGCCCCCGAGACGAGGGGCGCCCGCGGCGGTCGTCGTCGTCGTCGTCGCCGTCGCCGTCGTCGTCGTTGTCGTCGTCGTCGTCGTCGTCGTCGTCGTCGTCGTCGTGACGTCGTCGTCGTCGCGTCGTCGTCGTCGCATCGTCGTCGTCGTCGTCGCCGTCGCCGTCGCCGTCGCCGCCGCCGCCGCCGGCGTCGTTGTCGTTGTCGTCGTCGTCGCCGTCGCCGTCGCCGTCGCCGTCGCCGTCGCTGTCGCCGTCGTCGCCGCCGCCACGGGCGTCGTTGTCGTCGTCGCCGCCGTCGTCTCCGTCGTTGTCGTCGCCGCCGTCGCCGTCGTTGTCATCGGCCACCTCCTCAACCTCCTCATCCTCCCAGGAGTCCTCGTTGGCTTTGCCCTACCTTTCGTTTTCCTGCTGCCCCGGGTCCTCCGCATCCTCCGCCTCCATCCTCTCGTCTGGCCCCTGGCCCCCTCGCGCTGCAAACTGTGGTGTCAAGGACCACGGCATGCCTCGACACTTGAAATGGCGAAAAGGGAAAGAATGGGCGCAATTTGAAGGGATGGGAGGGGGGGGTAGGATGTCAGATGTGGCTCGAATGCATCTAGCTTGACACTCTCTACTCTCCCCTCTCCCTCCCTTCCCCCTCCCCCTCGCCCTCTCCAGTCTTCGTGCAACCCTGCCCCTGCCTGTCCCGTCCTATCTCGTCACTGTCAGTGCCTGTCATCTCGAAAACTTGGTTCATGACGGTGTCCAGGAACGTCGGCGCTGCGACAGGACATTGAATCAACCGGCTCTATTTCCCCATTCCGAAACTGGCAGGGAAGAACCTGGACCTCGAATGAGGTGCACACGCCTTCGAGTCTGGCCATGTGCACCGATGCTGGCCGAAGGATGGTCCTGGCCAACTTCGATCTGGGCGCATAGCCGGTGTCCTCCCAGCATAGGGCCTACCCTTATAACGTCCTGGGGGTATCAAGGTGCCGATCTGGGCCGGTCGGTTTTGGACCGTAGCGGCTATTTTCGGCGCCGAAGCCACATATGTGCAATGCCAGATTTGTTCAAAAATAACTTGAAGCCTTGAACTCCATGGCGGTCGCTTTCTGGCCATACCCCTCTGGAAACGATGTACCACAAGAATTCTTTACGCTTCGCGTATCCCCACCAGCCCATCTCACAACAGCAACTCTTGCGAAGCATGCCGACAGTCGTGTTTTTCAGGCGTGTGTCCGCTTGGCCCCGCATATCTCCCCTGTTCCTCCTTCCTCCCGCCTCCTTGTACATCCTCCTTGTGGGGGGAGCGGGAGAAGGACGAGGCGGAGGAGGAGGGAGAGAAAGCGCTCCTCGTGGTTTGAGTCGTTT
>CAUYUJ010019410.1:63717-71062 GCA_963575745.1 Prorocentrum cordatum
AAGCTAAGCCAACGCTAAGCTAAAGCTAAGCTAAAGCTAAGCTACAACTAAACTAAACCTAAGCTAAAACTGAACTAACGCTAAGCTAAAGCTAAGCTACATCTAAGCTACATCTAAGCTAAAGCTAAGCTAAAGCTAAGCTAAAGCTAAACTAAAGCTAAGCTAAAGCTAAGCTAAAGCTAAGCTGAAGCTAAAGCTAAAGCTAAAGCTAAAGCTAAAGCTAAGCTAAAGCTCCCAGGGGACTGGGGGAACCGCGGGGCGGATGCCGGGGGAACCGCCCGGGGCGTGGAACACTGCCCGGCACTTTAAGAGAACACGGTAAGAACCCTTCTAGGCAGAGCCTAGGTAGGGAACCACCCGCCCTCAATCCGTGAAGCTCTTGCAATTTGTTACAACGAATGTGCGCGGCGCTAAGGCGAGAGCCACTTTTTGAAAACCACCCGCCCTCAATCCGTGAAGCTCTTGCATTTTTTTACAACGGATGTGCGCGGCGCTAAGGCGAGAGCTACATTTTGAAAGCGACCCGCCCTCCATTTGTGAACCTGTGGTCACTGTTTACGCTTCAGAGTCATACGTTGTGAGGAAGTCTCAGGCGGAACGCCCGGCCCGCCCTAAAACCGGCCTCGGGGTGCGACAGGGAGGAGGTATTTATAAGGAGAAGGATTCGAGGACGACGACGGGGAGGAACAGTCGGGCGAGGGGAGCGGCGGCGCGGACGTCGAGGCTCGCACCGCGCGCGCCCCCGAGGTGGCCGGGAGTTCTTGCGCGTACAGGAGGGGCGCGCGCAGGCCCCGCTCGCCCCACGCCGCTCGGCCGGAGGGCTCGGAGCGGAAGGGCCAAGGTTCCACCACCACTGCCATGTGTAGGACGGCGGGGAAGGGAGGATGAGGAGGTCCCCTTCCTCCTCCTCCTCCTCGCCCTCCTCCTCCCTCCTCCTCGCCCTCCTCCCTCCTCCTCGCCCTCCTCCCTCCTCCTCGCCCTCCTCCCTCCTCCTCGCCCTCCTCCCTCCTCCTCGCCCTCCTCCTCCTCGCCCTCCTCCCTCCTCCTCGCCCTCCTCCTCCTCGCCCTCCTCCCTCCTCCTCGCCCTCCTCTCCTCCTCCTCCTCCACCTCCTCCTCCTCCTCCTCCTCCTCCTCCTCCTCCTCCTCCTCCCTCTCCTACATGTGGTAGTGGTGGTAGGAAATGGGCCCATCAGGAGCCCCTCGCCGCCGCCCCTTCGGGGGGCGGGGGACCAGTAGCGTCACGTGTCGCGCCGGCGCCGACTTACGTACCCTGCGATCCTGGCGTTGCAGTTTTTTTCGCAACGGGCGTTTCGTGGCCTCGTTTCGGGTCCTGGGGCCCTCGCAGATCGATCCGGCTCGAAGAAGGGCGCAGAGAGATTGGGTCTGGGGTTTTGGTTGTGTTTTTTTTTGCGGTGTTGCAATTTTTTGTTGCAACGTCCGATCTCAGGGAGTGTCTAGGAACAACCACACCCAACTCGGAGGTCAGCACGAGTCGAGAAGTTAGCTGGGGGGAGGGGGGGAGGGTGGTGGGGGGCCAGTAGCGCCACGTTGTGCCCTAGCGCCGTGTGGGAATCGGCGGCGAGCGAGGGTGGGAGAGGAGAAGGAGAAGGTCTTCTCAGAAAACGGCCTGGCTTCTCAGAAAGCCTCCGACCTACTGAGAGGCTTGCTGTGTCTTCGGGGAAGGCCGGGGGACTTCCGAGCCTTCTGAGAAGGCCCTTCTCACTTCCCCCCTGGGCTCGCCGCCGAGGGAATGTCCAGGAACAACCAAAGCCAACTCGGAGGTCGGCACGAGTCGTGCCGGTACCTGGGGGTGGAGGGGGGCGGCCGGGGCTGGTAACGGTCGCTATCGCGAGAAACAAGGGACGCTCTCCAGTCTGTATTTCGATCCGATCGATCGGGTTCGATGGCGATCGAAGGAGAGCAGGTTCGATGGCGATCCGGCGATCCAGGGTTCGAGTGCCTGGTGTGGGATGGGCTGCTGGTGTAGGATGGGCTCGGCAGGCCTCTGGGTCCCCCTTGGGGGCTTCTTGGGCCTGTTGAGGCCTTCTTGGGTTGTCTTGGGGCCCTATTTGGGGCCTGCTGGGTTACCTTGAGGCGGGCTTGGGGGCCTGTTGGACCGTCTTGGGTAATCGGAAGCCCGTCACACCGAGAACGCAAACATGCATACGAAACAAACGGAACATAGTTTTTTTTGCGTTCGGGGGCTTTCTTGGGGGTCGTCTTGGAGTCCTCCTGAGGGCGTCTTGGGAAATTATAGACGCTTCGCTTATCCCCACCATCCCATCCCGGAACGATGTCCAGGCGAGTTGAGGTGATCAGGGAAGTGCGGCAGCAAAGAGGAGGACGGCCGAACCGTGCAAAGGAGTGAGGAGGAGAAGGAGGAGGTGGATGGATGGATGGATGAGGGAGTGGGAAGACGGAGGATGAATAGGATGAGGAGGAGGCGGAGGAGGAGGAGGAGGAGGAAGAGAAGGAGTAGGAGCAGGAAGGAGGAACAGGAGGAGGAGGAGGAGGAGGGCAAGCACAAGGGCCAGAGGTCTCTTGGATGCCTCTAGGAGCCTCTTGGAGTATCTCTTGGGCGATTCTTGGGGGCCTCTTGGGACGTCTTGGGGGTCTCTTGGCGATCCTGGGGGGCTCTTCGGGGTCTTGGGTGCCTCGGGGGGGGGGCCTCTTGGGGCCTCTGAGGGTCTTCTTGGGGGCCTTCTGGGGGCCTCTTGGGGGCCTCTTGGGGCCATCTTGGGGCTATCTTGGGACCTCTTGGGGCCTCCTGGGCGCTTCTTTGTGCCATCTTGGAGGAGATCTATCAAAGAAGAGCTGAGCTTTAATTAGCGTTGCCCCCCCAGGAGGCCAAAATGGGGCCCAAACCCTGCTAAAATCAATGATTTTGGCTTCCTCGCCGAGGCTGTTTTGGACGCTCTGACCGCTCCCCGCCCCTCCTGTCCAGGTCAGTGGGGAGGGGGTAGGGGGAGGGGTAAACCCCTCCCCGAATGGGAAGAGGGAGGGGTGGAAGAGGAAACGCCCTAAACCACCGACGCCCAGAGGGCTGGTGGGATTCTTGGGCCGTCTCGAGAGCATCTGGGGCTGTCTTGCAGCGCTCTCGGATTGTTTCGGGCCTCTCTGCGACCGTCTTGGACCTGAATAGCCGAAAGAGGGCGAAATTTGCTTGACGGCGACCCGAAGAGCGAGGAGGGAGGGATCGTATTCTGACCCGGGACCTCCCCTGGGACCTCCCCAGGACCCCTCCCCCAAGACCCCCCGCCCCGGGCCCCCCCACCCGGGCGGGGAAGGGATCAAAGGATGTACGACCTCGATTGTGACGTCACCTGACTCGATTCACTTCGGGTTGGCTGGCGAGCTTGGAGATCCAAATGTGGTCGCTGGGGAAAGGGGGAGGAGCTTCGAACGAAAGGTGTCTCCCAGGACCGCCCTTAGACGACGAGCCCAGAGCTCCCCCTCACACACGCCGCCAGGGTCGGCGGATTTTTGATCGGAATGTTCTCGGTCCTTCAGACTGTGCTCCCGCTGCAAGTTGGGCCACCATTTCAGGAGCGGCGCTTTGCTCCCGTCGTTCAGCGTGACGCCCTCGCATTAGCGCGTGGCGCATTGCGGGATACGGTTTCTTCTTCCTTTTCCTTCTTCGTTGCCGCCCCCTCCTTTCTCCTCTGCCTTCCCGAACCTCCTCCTCCTTCTTCTCCTGCTGCTGCTCCTCCTCCCTTCTCACCATCCGCTTCCTCCTGCTCATTCCCCGCCTCCGCTAAGGTACAAAGCCCCCCCTTTCTGTTCGCGCACCGAACGATGGGGCCATTTGTGGATCATGGTCCTCTTGGACACCCCAGACGGCACATGCATAAGAATGCAGCGAGATGGCATGGGATGGGTGGGCGCGGTAGGATGTTGGATATGGCGCGAACGCTCTTATCCCGTTTATCGCCGACCTCAAGGTCGGTAGACATGCCACGGGGCACGACGTATCATCGGGCATCGTGTGTACCTTCGCGTGCGCTGCTGGATATCAGCAACCATACTGCATCTGGTGAACCAGTAGTATGTGCACTTCAGCAATCCTCTTAGGTCGGGCATGCCCCTCTACAGGGGCAACATGCAAGGATAGTAAAACAAGTCAGGGGAAGATTTTCTGGATTTTTAACCTGACGGTTCTCGCCAGTATGGTCCGCACTGCGTGGCGACCCTGGCGCTCCCCCGTGGCGAGATCTCGACGAGGCGCCCCGCGAGGCGCCGCGCGAGGCGACGCGCGGCAGGCCGCGGCGCAGGGGAGGGCGGGCCCGAGGCCGCGCCGAGTCGGCCCTCGGATGATCCCCCCGGGGCGTGGGGTCGGGGCCGGACGCTCGGCACGGCCCCGCGGACAGCCGGAAAGGGCAGAGGAGGAAAGGGCACAGTGGAAACCCGTGCCACGAGACCCTGCTTGCCTCCAGTGGTGGGCCTGTTTTCCACCACCACCACCGTAAGTTGGAGGGGGGAGGAGGTGGAGGAGGAGGAGGAGGAGAGGAGGAGGAGGAGGAGGAGGAGGAGGAGGAGGAGGACCCCCTCCCTCTCCAACTTATTATGATGGTGGTGGTGGTGGAAAACAGGCCCATCATCCAGGGTGCCCAGGGTTTCTGGGGCTTCGAGGGTTTTGCCGTGGGAAGGCCTCTTTTGGTCGAGCCCCTGCTGTAGCCATACCGCTGCCCTTCCCTCTGAAGCCACGACCCCCCGTAAATCACGCCACGCTCGCGCCCCCGAGGCTACGGCTACGATCCCTCGTAAATTACGCCACGCTCGCGCCCCCGAGGCCACGATCCCTTTATACATTACACTACGTTCGCGCCCCCGAGGCCACGATCCCGTGCAAAGTACTCCACACTCGCGCCCCGGAAGCCGCGATCCCGTGCTCGCCTTCGTAGGCCTCCCGGGAGGCCCTCGTCGCCACGGCCGGATTCGCCTTGGCAACTCTGGCCCGTGCCGAGCCGACCCTCGGGTGTCCACCGGGGCGTAGGGTTCGGGGCTCGAGAGACGGTGACGGGCCACTTTCCCACCATCATTACCACAGGGAGGATGGGGGAGAAGGGAGGATGGGGAAAGTCCTCCTCGTCCTCCTTCTCCTCCTCCTCCTCCTCCTCCTCCTCCTCCGCCTCCTCCTCCTCCTCCTCCTCCTCCCTCTCATACCTGTGGTAGTGGTGGTAGGAAATCGTCCCATCAGACTGGGGTCAATGCAAATGGGGGTCAGCCAGAGCGCTGGGTCTTGTAGGACCTTGCAATGCCATGGTTGCATTGACCTTGGCTTGCGTGCAGGATCTTGCAGGATCTCGCAGGATCCTGCAGGATACTGCAGGATCCTGCAAAGCCTGGCTCACCCGGGTCTGAGTTTACCCGGGTCCGTAGATCCTCGAAGGGGGCTCGGCATGGCCTTGCAGACAGCCTGTCGAGCAGAGGAGGAAAACGTATGGACACGGCTACCTTTTCCTCGTGCTCGCCTTTCTGGGCCTCTTGGGAGGTCCATTCGCCTCGAAGCTCTGGTCAGAGCGCACCCCAGGAGAGGTCCGGGGAGCAGCGGTACTGGTATCTTTCGGTTTCCCCAGGCATGGCTCTGCAGACAGCTTGCCGAGCTGGCAGGAGCATTTTTGTTTTCATTTATTTAATGTCTGGGCGATAACGGCCGCTATCGGCCCTCTCACTCACCCCCCGCATCACGTCACGCTATTTTGCCCATATGTGTGAAGATTTCCTACGGATTCTTCGAGGATTTCCTGAGATTTGCAGCGGCCCCCTGCCGTAATGTGATCGGGGGGGACGAATTCCTCCCCCCTCCCCCGATCACGCCCGTTATCGCGAGTAATATCGAAAACGAGCTCCAGCCCCTCCTCTTTTTTGAAGGAGGCATGAAGACGCTCCGCGCAGATATATCTTGGATCGGCGCCCGGGCCCCGCTGGCGGCTGGCGCGCCAGGGAGGGGGGTCCAGCGCCGATCCAAGAGGTCCGCGCGGACCTGCGGAAGTTGTTTTTCTCCCGTCATCTCTGGAGCACGAGTAGGGGGCCACATGCGAACCCTACCCCTACCCCCCACGATTTCTGAGGGAGAGCGTGGGGTTCACTTCGCTCGGGAGCTCCCGAGCGAAGTGAGCCCCACCCTCCCCCTCAGAAATCGTGGGGGGTAGGGGTAGGGTTCGCATGTGGCCCCCTAACGAGGGAGGCCCAGTTTTGGCCTTCTGGCCAGGGGCCAGGTTCTCGCTGTCTGGCTCGCATCACTGCCCTCCGCCGCGCGGCTGGCAGGGAGCGTCCGAGCAAGGGCGCAGCGGGGAGCTCGACGAGGGGGCCGTGCATGGCCTGCGCGGCAGGCCAGCGACCTCTCTGTGCGTGGCCCCCGCGCGGCCGCCTTCGCTTTGTTACTCCCTCTTTGCGCCGGACGCTTCGCCGTTCGGTTGCCCCGAATCTCGGGTGTTGCTAGACGTGCCTCTGGCCCAAGGTGCCCCTAGCTTTCCGCTCCATTTTGGAGCCCCTGGGCCCTCTGGGCCTCGTGAGGGGTGCCTTGGAGGCCGTCTGGGCCACCCCGAGAATCCTAATTGGGGGTACCTTGGGCCAGGGGTACTTCTAGCAACACCCGAGAATCAGCCACACGCTGGAGCGGGCTGTCTCTGCCTCGCCGCCGACGGAAAAAGTGTGTGCGTGGGCTGCGGTCCCCAGGCCCCAGAGGAGGTGGGAGGAGGAGGGGGAGGAGGGGGAGGAGGGGGAGGGAGGGGGAGGGGGAGGAGGGGAGAGGGGGGAGGGGGAGGAGAGGAGGAGGAGGAGGAGGAGGAGGAGGAGGAGGAGGGGGAGGAGGAGGAGGAGGAGGAGGAGGAGGAGGAGGAGGAGGAGGAGGAGGAGGGAGGAGGAGGAGGAGGAGGAGGAGGGGGGGAAGGAAACGCGTCGCGGTGGGGCCACAGCGGCTGCACTACTCCAGAGGGGGCGGCGCGAGGGCGCGAGGGCGCGAGGGCGCGAGCGGCGAGTCTTGCGAAGCTAGGTGACCTAGATCGCGCTTCCGGGGGTGACGGAGCGGGCTGGCCCAGGCGCCCAGAAAACATGCTAGGGTCCCATAATTCGGTGTGCCGACGGGCTTCGACGGGTTCCCTAGCGCTTCCCGCGGGTGCGGGCTGTGTGACTGACTGATCAGAAGACTATATCGTCTTGTGCTCTAGAGCAGCGCATCAGTCAACCATTCTCCTCCGCCTGCTCCCTATCATAGTCGTCCTGACCTTTTATTCCTATCCCTGCACCATCCGGCTTTCAGGTCAGCGTGACGGGCACCGTCGAGATGATGTGGACCAGTGGCAAGGCACTCGCATCCACGGTCTTATGCCAATTGTCTCTCGC
>CAUYUJ010019410.1:71162-136320 GCA_963575745.1 Prorocentrum cordatum
GCAGGGTTTGCATGCGTCCCCCCGCCCATTTCGGCACACCCCTCACGAGGATCGCGGCCCCAGAGGTAGCTCCACTCAAGGCCCCAGCGGCAGGGTTTTTACGCGTCCCCCCGCCCATTTCGGCACACCACTCACGAGGATCGTGGCCCCATAGGGAGCTCCACCGAAGGCCCCAGCGGCAGGGTTTGCATGCGTCCCCCCGCCCATGTCGGCACACCCCTCCCGAGGATCGTGGCCCTATAGGGAGCTCCACCGAAGGCCCCAGCGTCAGGGTTTGCATGCGTCCCTCCTCCCAGTTCGGCACACCCCTCACGAGGATCGTGGCCCCGCACGGAGCTCCACCGAGAGCGGTACCCACAACGCGGTACTCACAGCTGCATATGGTTGAGTCCTTCGCCAGGATAATTTTACACCGGGCGTTTTCACCGGGTCTCGGGCCCAGAAGACCCTCACAGACCGATCCGGCGCGAAAAATGTCGCAGACAGATGGAGTCTAGGGCTCCACCCGCGATTTCTTGGATTGCTTAGATTTTTCCGCCGCCCTGGGTCTCAGAGAGGGGGGGGCATCTTGTTTAGTTGGGCGCGGTTTAGAATCAACAGGCTAACTCCAGCACGCTCAGCGCAGAGGCGAGCACGGACCGATAGAGAGAGTCCGAGAGACGAACGAGCGAGGGCCACAAAAACACAATAGAGGGACAACGACCGAAGGAGGGGGGAGGAAACGGGTAAGGGAGGTCGTTCCCCGTGTTCGGCCTCTGGGCGCGCCAACGGGACCTCGGGACTGTCAAAACGACCCGGCATGAAACACCAGTCCCGTGGAATGGGTCCAGACCACTGGGGTGCACGTCGTGAACAGATCACGACGTCAGGGGTGTGGAGCGGGGAAACTTCTATGTTTTGACTCAGCTTGGCGTTACAACATCTGTCTGCCGCCATTGGGCTAAAAGAAGCGTGGATGGGGTGCCACGCGCCTCTGGCTACCGGGACAGGGCGGCACGCGTGCGTCCTTGCGTGCGGCGGACAATGTGGAAGATCCACCAACAAGCGGTAGCTGCTGCAAGAGGCGAAGAGGCGAAGTAAACGAGACGAGAACAAGAGAGAGGCACGGGGGCCAAGGCGATACAGGGACGTCTCCAGCGTCTGTATGGACGGGGGAGGGGCGGAGTCCGCCGCATTGGCATGAATCAAAGGCGAACGTCCTTCGGCCTCAAAGGGCCCTGGCAAGCCCCCTGGGGCCGCCAGCAAACCGCTCGGGACAAACAACCAGCTGTCCTGGGGAAAGGGTCCAGATTTCCGGGGGGCCCGCAGTGGAAGAACAAGACATAGGAAATCGGGGGTGAGAACGGGAGGGGGGCGGGGGGGGGGAGGAGGGAGGAGGGAGAAGGGAGGAGGGAGTGCGGTGGTGGGACGCAGGCGTGGCGAAGGGTTCGCGAGCTCTCGTCGCAGTGCCGCGCTCCCCGCCTAGGCTTCCCGTTCTGTAAGAGGAAGGCCGAGAGAGGCGGCGGGGGCGGCAATGGTGGGTCCCGCCTCGAAAAAGGGGGCGAAGGAGATATTCCCTGTCCAGGGAGCTCGTTGCCTGTGGGCCGCGGCCCTCCTGGCCTGGCGCCTGAGCAGCGCCTCGGAGCGGTTGGCCGCTATGCGCGCCAGCTGCTCTGGGGTGAGGCGAGGCGGGGGGGGGCGGCGGCGGCGGCGGCGGGGGAGAGGAGGGGGAGGAGGGAAAAGGCCTCAACCAACTCTCTAACTCCTCATCCGATCCAAACTCGTGCAAGAGAATATTCCTGCTGGGGCTATCAGGAGCTGGAGTCGGAGCTGGGGCGGGAGCTGGAGTCGGAGCACATGTGGGGCCCATGGGAGTCTCATTGGGGTCGTCCTGGAACCTGTGCATCTCTGGATCAGCTCTCTGTGTCTTGGTCGTTCTCCCTGCAAAATCTGGTGCTGTGTCAAAGTCCGCACCTATCTCTGGCAGGTAAAACTTGCGCAAATCATCGCACAACGCGCTCTCGTCAATGTGCTGATCTTCATTGTCAGCATCTGTGAAAATGTTGTGCATAGAGGCTGCAATGGCTGCTGCAAGTCGGGCACACATCTCCTCAGGATATGTCTTCTTAGCATGCGTCTTAAAGACAGTGCGTCCTCCAACATGCTCCTTTCCCTGCAGTGTCTTATGCACTCCTTTCCCGTGGTGACACCAGCCATTGCCTGGTCCCTCGCACAAGCGGCTTCGCAAGCATGGCATTCTCAGTCCGAGGAGACGCGTGGGAGCTCTTCCAAACTCCGCAGGGTCTCGATCTGTCGGCTGCAACGTGCATTGGTCAAAGTCGGCTGTGACCGTGATAGGAGCTGATGCCAGGGCCTCAAGGGGCTCCCAGTGAAAGCTGCCGGGGGCCTCTGGCCTCCAATGGGCCGGGAGAGGATGCTCGATCCACCCAGAAGTCCCCGCCACCATATGACAGCCCAAGAGGAACACCAGGTTCTGTAGTAGTGTATTGGCCGCGTGTAGTTGGAGGGCCTGTCGTTCCGAAATCCAAGGGACGCCCCAGTGCCACTCGTGCGTACGAAGTGGGGGGGGGCCCCCGTCCAGCCATCTGGCCGCGCCCCAGGTTTCACAGGGCCCCCCCCCCCCCCTGTGTTCCACACCCGTCTGGCCAAGATGTGTTCACCCCACTGTGTGATAGTATCTGTGCGCATGAGGTCCCCCATGTCTGTGTCAATGGCTATGTCCACTGAAAGCATGATAATGTGGTAGGCTGTCGCAACATGTTCATGCTCGATCCAGGCCTGCACGTCGCCCTCGCGTCGCCTGCCTGAAAAAAGGTTGAGCACAAAAATCTCCTTTCTGTGCACTCGCATGGGTACCCACTCAGCGGCTGGTCCACTGAAATCTTGCGGTCGATATCTGTAGTATCTGTCACTGAATGTGAGTCCTTCCTGCAGTGCTGGCTGGGGAGGGTCATTGAAGAGAGCTGTGTATGCTGACAGTGCAGTAGGTCCTATTTCGTATGCATGTGTACGTAGTAGCTCCTTGGCCTCACTCTCAGAGAAAAAGGCTGCTGCAAACATGGCTGCTGGATAGAGCCCGTCTGTCGGATATTGTACATGTGCTGGGAATGCTGCTCGCCATCTGCCTAGTCCAGCACGCCTCTGCTTCTCATGCAAATCAAGGTCTGCCTGTCGCAGCTCTTCTGCCCTCTCTGGAGGGACCGTAGTTCCGTGCAACATGTATGCTAGCTGGCACACTGCTGCGTCGAAGGCAAGGTGATCCCTGAGGAGACGCCTAGAGGAGAAGGCCATAGAGCACGCCATGCATACTGTCCCTTCCCCCATGAATCTGGATACCACATGTACCTGGCTGTAGTGTACGCGTACGATGTGCTGTCGCGTGCTCTTTGCCGTCTTACCCACATAGTCACACCACATGCATCTGAGATCAGTCTGTACCTGTGGGGGGGATGAAGAGGGTGATTCACGTTCGCGATCGGTATCGGTACTCCTGCCGGGTGCACAAGTTGAAAGAAATCCTGCTGTGCCTTGTCCGCCAAGGCTGCTCTTGCCGCTGCATCAGCATGCGCAGCAAGGGTGACATGCAATACCTTCTTCCAAGCTGAGAGTGACTGCGAAATTCGAACTTCCCATGCCTGGAAGTCCTCAGCTGGATCTGGCATCTCACGAAGTCGGTGGTTGGTGGTCCGCACCCACTGTAAATCATGTAGTACTCTGTGTAGCCACGTATGTTTGTGTATGTGAGCCTTGCGGTACGCATGTGCAAGTAGGCTGCGTAGTGTAGGTGTGCCATGGTGTAATAGGCGACCTAGCAAGCGTAGCCTGTGTACTCTAAGCACTGCACGTAGATCCGCCCGTCGTACCCTTGCTAGTATGAGCCTGTCGGGGTCAGCTTCAGAGTCCTTCTGAGGGGCCCTCAAAACCTGACGATATTTGTTGATGATCAGGTGCTGGATGTGCGCGTGCTGAGCTTCCGTGAGTTCTGGCCATGTACCTGCATTGTAGAGGAGGCCCGCGAAAATAAGCGTGTCCACAAAGTGCAGAGTGGCCTGCGGTGGGAGCCCAATAGGGGAGCCAAAGACCCGTCTACGCAGTAGTGTACTGGACGACCTCACAGACGCTTCCCGATGGGCCAGCTCGGGCCCGATGGATCCCAGTTCGTCTAGCTGCGTGCCCAAGTGTGGGTATGTCCTCACTGCGAGCAAAGTGAAGCGTCCTAGGAGCTTTGATTGGATCTCGAAGCGGCCTTCTCGCTCGAGCCATAACTCCCGTTTGGCACGCTTGGCGCCAATTCCTCTGAGTTGAAACAGCACCTCCGTCTTGCCTGCAGCGAAGTTGAGCCTGAGTCCTCTTCTCACAAAGCTGGCAGCTACCACCGCCGCTACCTTGGGCGCAGCTTCAAGCAAGTGCAGGGCTGCTCCTAGAACGACAATCGCACCATCATCGAAAAAACACATATTTCCAATCCTCCTCGCATAGTGTCTGGAGCGTGCTGCATCATGTCAGACATTGATGCATGTAATGATATAGGTATACGTAGATCGAGCTCCAGTTCCTGCAGCCCCTGCTGAGCTTCCTTCACGCATGCTGCCATTACGTAGTTGAAAATTACGTCGCCTAGCTGCTGTCCTGGCACCGCTCCTTCAAGTGAGAAGGCAACTGCTGACGCTCCTGGGTACCAGAACCAGTTGCCTGAGGGGGAGGAGGAGGAGGAGGGGAGGAGGGGGGGAGAGGAGGAGGAGGAGGAGAGGAGGAGGAGGAGGAGGAGGAGGAGGAGGGAGAGGAGGAGGAGGAAGGGGAGGGGGAGGAGGGGGAGGAGGAGGAGGAGGAGGAGGCGGCGGCGAAGCGGTAACGGGCCGAGTCGAAGGATCCCCGACTAAACAGCAATCGAACACGAATTTCGAATTGTGTGACCGACCGTGCGCAGTACATACCACGTGTGAAGGCCCCCCGCAGCGGGAGCCCCGACTGATTGATCGCTCTACCAAGGCTGACAGCGAAAGAAAATTAAGGCCAGGGGAGGAGGAGGAGGAGGAGGAGGAGGAGGAGGAGGAGGAGGAGGGCCATCAGAGTTCACACAGTGTGCGCCAAAGGTGCGAAAATATGCCCTCCCGTCTCAAGAATACTCCCCGCATGAGTTTTTGCAATGTTGGCGCTTCAACAGAAGAAGCGCCCCCTGAAACGACCAGCACCCGGTGGGTCAACGATTCGGGCGAGAACCCCAATTTGAGAAGCAATTGCCCTCCTCCTCCTCCTCCTCCTCCTCCTCCTCCTCCTCCTCCTCCTTCTTACTGATTAGTTTTTCTTTTTCTTAGTAGTAGCATTATTAGCATTCTTATTATTAGTCTTATTATTATTCGCATTAATATTGTTAGAATCATCATCGCTACTACTTTTAAGAGTAACGTTATTAGTGTCTTGAATACTCTTATATGTTTCTATTATTCGTATCTTTATTACTATTACTCTTACAAATATTAGTATTACTACTAGTATTAATATTCATATTCGTACGATTACCATTATTATTATCTGTATTAATGTTATTGTTCTTAGTAGTAGTAGTAGTAGTAGTAGTAGTAGTAGTAGTAGTAGTAGTAGTAGTAGTAGTAGTAGTAGTAGTAGTAGTAGTAGTAGTAGTAGTAATAGTGGTAGTAGTAGTAAGAGTAGTAGTCGTACTAGTACTAGTACTAGTAGTAGTAGTAGTAGTAGTAGTAGTAGTAGTAGTAGAATTAGTAGTAGTAGTAGTTAGTAGTAGTTGTATAGTGTAGTAGTGGTAGTAGTAGTAGTTGTGTAGTAGTGTAGTCGTAGTAGTAGTAGTAGTAATAGTAGTAGTAGTAGGTAGTAGTAGTAGTTTAGTTATTATTAACGTAGTTTAATGGATTATTATTAGTATTACTATGCGTCTTCCTCCTCCTCCTCGGCCTCCTCCTCCTCCTCCTCGTCCTCCTCCTCCTCCTTCTCCTCCTGTTCCTGCTCCTAATCCTCCTCCTTTTTTCCTCCTCCTCCTCCTCGTCCTCCTCCTACTCCTGTTCCTGCTCCTGCTCCTGCTGCCTGTTCTTGTTCCTCTTCCTCTCCTTCCTCCTCCTCCTCCTCCTTCCTCCTCCTCCTCCTCCTCCTCCTCCTCCTCCTCCTCCTCCTCCTCCTCCGCCTCCAAATCCAAGTCCAAGGCGCAATCGGGCAGGCGACCGCGGGAGGAAACCCTTCACCTGCTCTCGCTCACTTGGTGAAGTAGAAATATTGAACGGCACCCCTTCTGCGACGAAATTATGTGTTGATGCTGCGGGCAACAAGCTGGTCCAGAAGATCGTTCCACCGCCGCTTGTCTGAAGCCGCCGTGTGCCAGATCTCGCCGGCACGTTCAAATAGCATGTGCAATGTCGTTTCCCATCTCCACGTTCGGAGTTTCCAGCAATGAAGCTGGTTTTATCGGAGTGCAGCCATAGTCGATTGAAACCATTACCAATTATTGTACTTCATCGCCTTGTTACTCAGCCGGTTCGGATCCTTCTTGCCGGCTCTCTGTAAATGTCCGGCCCATGTGAAAACTGCGCGGAACTACGTGGCGCCCCACATCTCGATCCCAGCGCTCGTCAAGGCAACTCTGACCCTCCTGCCAACTCTGTAGAATAATGCGTCGCGAGCCTCGTATGGCCCGCGTTTGAATCTAAGCATTTGTCTGACCCTTGCCTGTTGTGCTCGTCGTAGCTGCGTCTGTTGATCCCGCGTCAGCACCCAACTTCCCGAAAACAAAAACAAACAGCTGTCGACGAGGATCTGTAATAGGTGGAGCCGTCGTGCAAAAGGATCCCTGTGGCAACATAAGATGGACTTGTACTTGTAGAAAACTCCTCAGGCCTTATCGCTGCGCAATGTGAGCTCTACCGACTAGCAAGTGCTGAATGCGATTTGCGTTCCCAGCGCCTTGAAACCCTCGTTCCGGGAGGCTTTGGGTAGTAGTTGTCCTCGCGCGTGGACTTGGACATGTTGCTCATTTGCTGCCGTCGTGCACCAAGTTGTCTCCTGGAGCGGCACGGACCATCCACATTGCTGTAGCAATTCGAACCACTTCTCTGTCATGTCCGAAAGCATGCTAGGCGACGTCGCGAACAACCAGAATGACCACGATGGAAACCACCGCCTCCGCAAGTTCGCATAAAACATCCAGGACGGGCGGAATTCCGCATTTGTGGGGCAGCGTTTCCCGCTTGCGCTCATGGCCCCATGCGGCACTGCGCGCAGCTCAAGCAATTAAGTGCGCCAGTACTTCGAAGCATACCCTGGCAATGCACCCTGAAAGCAGCAAAAGGTGTCAGGAGAGACCTGTGGAACCTGCAGCACATGTGGGACTATCGAGGCCTTCAAGACCAGATGGAGCTGTGAAACCTGTGGGACCTGTGGGACATGCGGGACCTGCGGGACCTGTGGAACCTGCGGGACTCGCGGAACTTACGAAACCCGCGAACCCTCCGGGGCCTGTAGGACCTCTGGGACTTGTCGGACCTCCGGGACAAACGAGCCCTGCTGGAGCTGTGGGACCTGTGGGACCTCGACTTGTGGGACCTGCGGGAACAAAGAGACCTGCGAGACCTGTAGGATTTGTGGGGTCAGTGGGAAATACGGAACCTGTGGGGCCTGCGGGACATGAAAAACCTGTGAGACCTGTGGGGCCTGTGGGGCCTGTGGGGCCTGTGGGACCTGTGGGACCTGTGCGGCCTGTAAGACTTGCGAGACACGTGGGACTTGTGGGACTGGTGGGACCCGTCGGACCTGTGGGACCCGTGGGACCTGTGTCGCCCGTGAGAACCTGTAGGACCTGTGAGACCTGCTGGACCTGTGGGTCCAGAGGGACCTGTGGAACCCGCTGTGCCTGTGGGAAGTGTAAGACCTTGGGGGCGTGCAGGACATGTGCGTTCTGTGGGATCAGGTGGGCCTGTGGAACTTGCGCGGCCTGCGAGACTTCTTGGAACTGTGGGACCTGTCGGGCATGTGGGTCCTGTGAGACATGAGGGGCCTGCAGGATCGACGAGACCTGCGTGACCTGCGGGGCCTGTGGGACCTGTGGGCGGTATGGGAGCGATGGGACATGTGGAACCTGTGGGACCTCTAGGATTCATGGGACATGTGAGAACGATGGGATTTGTTGGACCAATGGGACGTGTGTGGCCTGCGAGACCTTCCAGACTTGCGAGGCCTGCGGCGCCTGCAAGATTTGCTGGACCTGCGGGACCTGTGGGATATGCGGGATACGCGGGACATGCGGGACTTGTGAGAGTTGCGACAATTGTGGGCCTTGGGGGAGTTGTGGGACCCGTGGGGCCCGTGGGACCTATGGGAATTGTGGGACCAGTGGGACCTGCAAGGCCTGACAGACGCGCGGGACCTGTGGGACATGTGGGACCTGCGGGGACTGCAAGACCTGCGCGACATGCGAGATCTGCGAAACTTGTGGGCCATGTGGGAACTGTGGGACCTGTGGGACCTGTCAGATCTTTGAATCCTGTGGGACCTGCGACCGCCGAGAACCAAACTAAGGCCCTGAATTGTGGGACCGCCGGGCACCCAAATAAGGACCTTATTTGGTACCCGGGGAACTCCTTATTAAATTTCGTGGATCGACAGATGTCTCGTGCTATGGGACCATCGAGGCCCCCAGAGGGGGATTTATTAAGGAACCCGAAGGTTCCTTACGTCCACCATGTTCTCTTGGAGCGGGGGGACCCAAAATTCAAACTCCCCAGAGTGGCCGCCGGAGGCCCTCAACTAGCCACCCCACTTGGAAACGCGGCGCAACTGTTCAGACGAGACCTGAACGCGAGTCTGATGCCGTCACCGCCGCACCTTCACTGCATCCGCTAATCCGCAAGCAAGCCCAAGAAACCGCCATGGAGGCGGGCAGACGCCCAGAGGGCACCAGCTGACACCCAAGGGGGGGGCTCACGACGGCCCACGATGGCCCCGAAGTGTTCCACGGAGCCAAAGAACAGCCCAAGAGTGCCCCCAAAGGACCCCAAAACAACCCAGCAGGACCCCGTGACAAGCCCAATGCGGCCTGAGAGTAACCCGCGAGAGACCCAAGAGAGGCAAGAACAACGGACGCAGAATGAGGCAGAAACATAAGGGGACTCACGACGGGGGGGCGGAAGAGCGGGGGGGACGACAACGAAAACGAAGGAGTGCGCCCCGAAACGACGTGGATCAGCGTGTCCCATGTTGCGGCCATTGCACGGGCATGGGCGACGATCTGTCGCGTAATACGGTTTTCTTGGCGGCGCTCTAGAACTCACCACGCCGAAACACGCGCAATCGCAGAGCGCGGGACGCGCTGCGAACAAATCGGCATAACGCGAGCGCTTGGTTCTTCACACGCAACCGTAGTGCGTATGACTTGTCAACGAAGTCGCGCTCTCCACGAGACGACCGGGCTCTCCATTTTGAAATGCGCGCAGCGAGAAAACTCAAAACAAACAATGCGATGAGAGGGAAGGGTAGGGCAAGGGGAAGAGGCCCGGCGACAGGCGAACCGCTGATTGATCACCGCCCAAGCGAACGTGGCAAGCGCAAGCGCTGAACAAAACAGAAGGAACGGCATTCCTATGTTTTGGCGCGCCGCCTAGAAGGGAAGGGGGGCGGGGGGGGCGATAGCCCAGAAGGAACAAACTTGGCGGCATGCTAGACGCTACGCGAGGCCTCGCCACGCGGAGGCGCTCTGCCCGCATGAACGAACGCATCGTCGCCCAAAACCGGCGCAATCAAGCCGCGCGAAGCATAGCTGCGCGGGGGCAATCCGCCCATGCAAGACATGCGCAGCTGATAAGCGAAACCGGCGTTACGCGCCGCCTTAACCATAGTGCTGCAATGCCGCAGAGACCACATTTTTTACTACCACGACCTCCCCTTATCAGCGCGCGCATGGGTTGTGGCAAACGGACCCCGCCGCGCGCGATCCGCACTCAGCCTTGCGAAAGCACATTGAAGGGGATCTCCACGGGAAAACCGCCGCAAGTGGCCAGGCTGCAACCTTTCGCGAAAGCGTTGCGTCAAGCCCGCAACACTCGCCAACGACAACCGCAACGCAGAAACGACCGACAAAAAACATCATTTCAATGACGTCCAAAACTTCCGGCTGCGGCGGTTTCTTGCGCGGTCACAGAAATTATGAGCACAGATAACTTAAGTCACCCAGCGGTCGCCATGCAGTCGTACTCCAAACTCCTTGTCGTGACACCACTCCAAGGAAGCAGCGACACGCATGTCTAGAGCAGCGCTGGAGACGGCAGGAGCAGCCAAGCCACCTCGCAACAAATATCTGCGTCTTCAGACCGGCTCGGACTGCAAGGACGGAGAGAGCTCGAACGTTGCGCGTGCGCGGCGGAGTTCCCGGACCCATCCTGCAATCAATATGTCCGATATTCCTTCCTGGGCCAATCCCTGAATGCACGTGCGATGTCTCGTGCAGTCGTGCGCTTCGCGCGTGTTCCCGTCCAAAATAAAAACGCGCACTTGCCATTCAATCGCATTCTCAATGACGTTCCGCGGAATGGTGATTGGCTCGTGCGCGCAGTGGCCCTGTCGGAAAGCAAATTGCGGCGGCTGCAACACCCCAACTGCCGGACACGCCAAAACGAGCAAGACTTTCGAGTTCAACTTATAGAGAACGGGGATCAGCGCAAGAAGCCCGAAGCGCTGGATCGCGAAGGGCTCGGCGCGCTTCGTCACCGAACTAACGCGTTGATGAGTCCAAGAATCATCGTCACCTTCGCTCGGATGATTGCATACTCGAACGTTGAAGGTCATTGCCATCGCCTCGAAGACATCGCCCTCCAAATCGAAGAAAATCTGCCACTACCCGGTCGTCGGCGCACGATTTCCCAGACTTGAGAGTGAATGCCACCCGCTGAACCAAAGAACCAGTGATCTCCGCCAATTTTCTATGGTCTTCCCACTCCCGAGACTTCCAAATCCAGTCCTGCATGGTGGAGTCGCCGCCGCCCTCGAACGAATTGCCGAAGTATTGTGTTAATACCTGCTGGATCTCGTCCTCCGCGTTGTACGAGATGTCCTCGTCAACATGATCATGAAAACCCTGTGGAAGAGCAGAATTCTTCCGTCTTGGTGCGATTGTCGATGCACGGGCTGTCTTGATGGCATGCTGAAAGCCGCGCAGCTTGTTGGGGGCCTCGGACTTTGCGTCTTAACCGACAGACTTCCCAAGACAATGTATGTCGTTTCGTTGGTCGCCGCTCTATGTTCGATCCCGTCTTGCCCTCCTCAACGCCCGAATATCTTGATGACCATGGGGTATTTTCGGGGGCATGCAACGCTTCGGCGCGCCATGTTTGGTCGCGGCGTTAGCCGTGGCTTGGGCGGCATCCTTCAGGTGTGCGACTGGCGCACTGTCGGGGCAGACTCGGTCCAACGACGATCGGGCTTGGCATCGTTCCCCATGCTGTTGTCGCTTCGGCTTCGCATGTGGTCGATGTCGCACGCCAGTTTCGATGCTTACGCTGCTGTCGACATTCGAACTCGCGAGGGCCCACTGAAAGCCATCCGCGCGCCACCCTGGTAGGCAGCACGGACGAGTCCACCATTCTGATCGGCGGGCGACATCGCCCCCTCTGGCCGCCAGCTTGTCCGCCAATTCGTTCGCGAAGATTCCTCTGCGGCCGGGAATCCAATGCACCGAAACGGCAAGATGCCTTTTGACTTCGGTCAGGAGATACACGAGCAGCACTGCCAACGCAACGTTGCCCTTTGGCTCGAACCCGTTGGCGGCCAAACCCTGGCGCACTTTAAGTCCGCGCGCGCAAGCATTTCCCACGACGTCATAAATCGCATCCAGCAGTCGCGTGGCCAAGAAGAAAAAAGCAACACCTCGACGCAAACGCTCTTATCCGCTGTGTTGTTTGTCCTCTTGGTGGCCCCAATGCAATATTTTGGGCCCGGTTGGATAACGACTGGCCCACAAGCATCCAACAGGAGCCGGCCATCGCCATTCGGAATACCGCCCGAATCGGAGACCGCAAAACCCCAACCTGCAAGCAAAGTGCTTCTGGGTATCTTCTTGCAAGATCCACCAGTGTATATGTGAATGCTGTCGCGATCGCCGGCCGGCAACTGTTCTGGTAGTCCCAATTTTGCCCAGATGCTGTCGTTGTAACCTGTTGTCGATTCTCTCCAATTCAAAGGCGTACAAGATTCCCGCATCGCTCGAGAGCTGACCATATATTGACCAGAGTGTCTAAGTGAAACACGGACTGGTCGATGATCAGACACTGTCGCCGTTGAGTCCAATGGGCCACACGCGGCAACGCGACGAGCTTGGATGTTGGAGCAGATATCGTCTATCTGTCTCGGTCCACACCGCTCTGTGCAATATGTAAAATGATGTCCACCAGACATGGACATGGTATTGTGGTTAACCAGATCATGCTCCATACAAACCAGTACAAACGCGTCTCCTTTCGTTCGTTTGGCACATTCGCAACGCGCGCCCAAGATGGGCGGGTCATCCTCGCACTCGTCCCAATCCGCAGGCCCAGCTCTGCCCTGAGCATCCACGCCGAACACCACTGCAGGATTGTACATTTCGCCCTGCTCAGCAACACCGCTACGTCATCCAACGACTCAAAATAAGAATTTAAAACGCACCCTGCGTCCAAATGCGCACAAACGCAAAGTAAAGGTCGTGTCTCCAACCGTAAAGTCAAAGAACATTCCCGACCCTCGCTGTGGAAAGGATCCTTGTCCACCTTATTCGCTAACGTACTTCGCACAGCGATGGCCCCACACCAACGCCCCAAGCCTGGAGGTTGCATGTAGATCGACTGGCCGTCGCACGACTCTGTCTCCCAACTCGCGCCAGTGGCGGTGAGTTCTTGCAGAAGGAGTCCCACTCCAATTCGTCCCCGAGATCTTCGAGGAAGTCGTCCAAGGACGTCTGGCTCACTCCAACAACATTCCATGATACAATGTTGAGATTCCCCGCCAACGTCTCTTCAGATTCCCCCATGCTCAGTCACCCGATGGTGTAGGTTGTGAGGTTGGCCTGGAAGTCGAACTGGAGCTGGACCGCCGTCGCTGACTGGCCCAAGCGTAGCTCGTACCCGGTACCATTCCTCTCAAACACCTTATTGATGGCTCCAGTCCCGCCCTGCCGGTAGAAGACATATCCCTTCTCCCTGTCCCCGCCCACCCATTTCTGGACCTCCCTCTGCGTGCATATAGAGTTGCTCACCAGGTGATTGCGCAAGCCAGTGATAGCCTTCCAAACCCTCTTGCTGAGCTGGTGCTCGTCCCTGGTGGTTTCGATGGTGTGCCAATAGTCACTGCTTTCGTGCTTGAACTTCTGCCCCTCGTGATCCTTCCACATCACAGCGCTGGTCTTGAAAACGATGATACCCAGGGTGCACGTGAACTTCCGAGTGCGAAGAACTCGAGTACATCCTCCGGCCTGTCCTGAATGATTGTTCGCGTTGTCAGGGAATCCCCTGATGACGATCGACATTCTCTGGTTCCTCGGCCCTTCTGTGCGCCTGTTCCTCCCATCCTCTGCATCGATTATTTGAATCCCGTTGGTCTTCAGCTTGTGGATTTCCTGCTCAAGGGCGTCGAGGCGTGTCCCCTGCTCATCGATATGTTTTTTAATGGTCTGAAGGTTGGTGTCCATGGTATTCATAGGGTCACTCATGGCTTTCATCTTCGTGTCGACGGGCTCAATCTTCCCGCTGGTGTTCCTGTTGATGGCATTGATGGTCGATTAGGCCTCCTCGCTAAGCGTGCCTTTTCCGCGTCCATCCTTCCCACGACTCCGCGATCGCCCACCGCTGCAATCGCCGTCCTTCATCTTGCCACAATCTTCGCAGAACATGGCGGCCGCAATCGGTCGGGCCTGGAATCGCTCGAATCGCTCGAAAAAGAACCGTGGGGCCACTCCTTGCGCCACTTGGGCCTCCTTGAGGCTCCTCCTCCTCCTCCTCGCGCTCCTCCTCCTCGCCCTCCCCTCCTCGGGTCTGCCCTCGCATCCTTGTGCCGAATTCTGTGCGCAATGCGGAAAAGCATGGTCACGAGTCATACCACGCCTATTACGAGGCGCCCAGCGCGATCCCAGTTTTGAGAAAGTACCCCCCCCCCCACCTGGGCAAACGCTGCAGCTTGCACTTCTGGCCATGGGCACGCACCCTCCCGTCCAAAAGTCCCCCTCGTACGCCTCGAGATCAGAAGGGGGGAAAGGAGGGGGGACCGACACTGCCCCCCTCTCGGTGCGCAACAGAATCGGGACGGAGAGCTCTTTGAAAACGTTCGGGCTCGGGGGGGGGGGGCACTGCTGGACCCTGGGGGCCAAACAACAAAAACGCTCGGGAGGAAAGGTCGGCCCAGGGGAAACGGTCCAGGCCGCTGGAGGACCCCTGTGCTCGTGGGCTCCAGCCCCATGAAGGTGTCACTTGCAGGGCCTGGGGCGCCGCTTCTCGACTAGGGGATCGGCTACAGAATTTAATGTACCCAAATCTTGATTTGCCCGCCGAGTCTTCAGCACAAACGCAGAATGTTTCGTACGTCTGCGGGGCATGCGTTTTTCTACGCAGACCCTGCGGGGTATCATTTTTGGGGCAAATCAATTATGTAGTCGATCCCCCACACGAGCTCTGGACGCCCAGGGCCGCGCGGGAGGGCGAGGGAGAGGTGGAGGAGGGGGGCGGAGGACGAGCTTGGCGCTCTCGCGCCATCTCTGACATCCTCCCACTCCCACCCACCCCCTCCCGGTCTGCTGACTCGTTTCTCTATCCGCCGACGGGTGTCCTAGAGGACCTGGGCCTCCAATCGGAAGAGGCTTCACGTCGTTCCTTTCTGACTGTGCTCATGTCTAAGTGTGCTCGTTTCGAATTGTCCCTGGCCCCCGAGTGGCCAGGAAGAGGCCCAGGACTGAAGAATTCGGCATGAAAGGAACTTGGCCCCCCACAAATATCAAAGAAGTCTGGAATAATAAGAAATGCACAAACAATGTGCTGCTGTGTAGGATGGAGGAGGAAAAATGGCAGATGAGTCTGGAGGACAAGCGGGGGGCAAAGAGGAAGCGGGAGGGGGACGAGGAGGAATAGCAGCAGCAGCAGCAGCAGCAGCAGCAGCAGCATGAGTCGGAGAAGCGGGAGGAGCAGGAGGACCAGGGGAAGGCCGAGGAGGGAAAAGGAGCCGGGAGACAACGGCGAGAAAAGACTCAGATCCAGAAAAGTGGCCCGCGCTGGGGCGAGAGCGCCACTGTAAACGATGGGAACAAAGCGCCGATTCAAACATGAGGCGCACCTGACAGCGGAAGCATCATTTTGAAGCGCCGAAAACGCCCCGATTGGAAAAGTAGATGGAATAACAATTTTTGAACCCCGCGTAGTGGAGAGGCGGGATAGTTTCGGCACGTGGCCGGGGAAGAGGAGAGATTAGTATCCAAATAGAATGAGTTGCAGAGGAACGAAGAGGGGGAGAGGGGGGAGGAGGAGGACGAGGAGGGGAAGAGGGCGAAGACGACGACGACGCCGCCGCCACCGACGCCGAGGAGAAGGAGGAAGGAGGATGAGGAGTTGGAGGAGGAGGAGGGATGACGAGGGTGAGGAGGGGGGGAGGAGGGGGGAGGGAACAGGAGGGAGGAGGGCGGAGGGAGGCGGCAGGAGCAGGAGGAGGAGGAGGAAAAGAAGGAAGACGAGCGGCATCAGGATGATGATGAGGGCGAGCAGGGATCGTTCGAGGATCCGCGGCCGCAGTTTCGAGACGCTCCTGACCCTGTCCGGGCCACCGCGGGCCTCGGGGCACCACTGGGGACCCCCAGAGACCCCCAGGGATCACGGGAGCGAGCCAGGGACGATACAGTCATCGGCCTGACCTAAGGAACGATAAATAAGGAACGAAGCCCCTTTAGTATCCCAAGGAATAACGCATAAGGAACGATAAACAACAAATAACGCATAAGGAACTGTAAATAACGCATGCAAGCCTAAGGAACGACCGAGCCTCTTGTGAAAAGTAAGTGTTCCTTATTCAAGCCGCTCACTGTACGGTGAGGGCATTGGATGAGGACCCGTTGGATAAGGAACCCAGCGTCCGGAAGCCAATAGAGCACCAATCGTGGATTGGCCGTGGACATCGCCGCCGCCCTCATCAGATACGAAATCCTTCAGGGTCTGACACCTCCCTGGCACGTTCCTGTATTGCACATCAGCGTGACATCACTAGAGGAACCACCAAAACGTAAGCGTAAACTTTCGGGGCTCCGCGCAGATCTCTTGGATCGGCACTGGGCCGCCCCGGCGGCGTCTCCAGCGCCACCAGATGGCGCGCTCCGCACTCCGGGATAAGGTCGCCGCTGAGAACGGGGGGCCGTCGCCGTCGCTTGGGCAAAGCTCTTCCTCCCATATGGGCAGCTCCTGACGGCTTTGGGGGCCGGGAGGACCCCCAGGGGGGCCCTGTTCTTGCTTCTAAGAAGCCCTGTTCTTGCTTCTAAGAAGACCTGTTCTTGCTTCGGGGAAGGGTGAAAGACCTTGGGGCCCTGTTCTTGGTTCTAAGAAGCCCTCGCCCCTCCCCCCACCCCCTTCTGCGCGTGGCCGAGTGGGCCCTGCTCCCGCAGGGACCCAGCTGCGGCCACGAGGGGGCTGCCAGAGTACCATAAATGGACAACAGAAACACGTCCACAAATGATGCTCCTCGAGCTTCGCTCGATCGACGACGACGACAACGACGACGACGACGATGACGACGACGACCACGACGACCACGACGACCAAGACCGAGACCACCACCAAAACCACGACCCAGACCACGACCACGGCCGGCCACCACGACCACGGCCCGCCTCGCCGACGACAGCAGACCACGACCACGACCACTACCACTACGACGGATGCGGCGCCAACGGCAACGGCGATAGCACTGGCGCCGACCACGACCGCGACGACCGCAACGCCGAGGACGACGCCGACGACACCGTCCAAGGCGGCGGCGGCGGCGGCCTTGGAGCTGCCGCCACCGCGGGGCAGCAAAGGGCGGGCCATGGAGCGGTGCGAGGCGCGGCGCGGCCTCGGCTCCAGGGCGCGCCGCTCTCCCCCGAAAGGCCGCCCCGGGCCGTCGGACGGAGAGCGCGGACGGCTGCGGGGTGCCTCAGTGAGAAGGCAATTCCTGGGAGGCTTCGCCGGCACGATTACGCGTCGGTCGGCAGGAGTGGGTAGAAGCATGAAGTACGAAGGCGGATGAGGTAGGTTGCAGCATACCTACTTTGAACGACCGACGGGTACGGGACATGACCATGGCGAAGCCAGAGTGACATCGGGCGAAGATATATCAAAGAAGATCTCTGATATCCGGCGGCTCTGGAGGATGTCTGGGGCGACGCGGACCTCTCAGCCCGCATGGAGCCCGATGAACGGGCTACTGAACTGGGTTCGGCAAAAATGACCCGCATGACCAGACGGATTAGACGGGACTGAGCCGGATTAAGCGGGACTGAGCCGGAACAGGCGCAACGGTGCGCGTGTGGGCCAGTTTTCGACCAGGGATGTAACACCGCCGATTCTGACGTTCACCTCCCAAGGTTGCATCCGAGCCTCTCGACTCGCAGTCGAGGCGAGACAGGACGAAAAAAATGTCATGGTGCACTCGGCTCATCATGCGTCACAAGAGTTCTGGGGGCATTACGTTTCCGCCGGTTTGTGCCACCATTCCGCCGCATTCCGCCGAGAAAGAGGTATCAACCCCTTCGACCCTCGAAGGCGAAACCCTGCCTGAAACTCAGCACATGATAATGAAGTGCCACGGAAGTCGCAACGGCAAGATTGTCTTCGATTCGGGCCGATTCGGGCCTGCGGAAGCCCGTCTCGGGAGCCTTGGCCGCCAAAAAACGAAGAGAATGCGACATTGGAGGCGAGTCAGAGGAGGGGGTATGCGTTGCCCTGTGCTGCCTGCCTGGACATCCGGTCGAGGCCCAAAAGGGCCCCCGGACGGCCCAAGAGGGCCCCAAAACGGCCCCGACGACCTCCAAGAGGCCTCCAAGACGCCTTCCAAATGCCCCTGAGATCATGCGACACTTCCGCTCCGCAGAACTGCTCTTTCCGTTCCCATGCCGACCCAAGGTTCTAACACGCCCACTCCGCGCAGGCATGGTGGCGGACATATACACACAGGGGGGGGGGAAAGAAAGCGAGGGGGGGGAAGGAAACGAGAGGAGTGGTGAGAGGGGTGCGCGAGGAGGGGCCCAGGCAGGCCGTGGGGAGCGACGACGGTGTATTCAGGGAGGGGGCGGCGGGGGGGAAGAGATGGAAGGGGGGATGGAGGAAGCGAGGGGTGGACGGACGGGACGGTAGGGGAGGTGCGAGAGACAGAGGGATGGAAAGGAGCAGCGGAAAGGATGTCAACGTTAGATATCATAACGTTCCCATCGCGTTTCGTAGCGTCATGTGGCGCTTCGTATATCACAACGATCGCATTTATAACGTGCTGTAATCGGGTTACGGCTTCCAACCGCTAGAAGGCGTGCCTGGGATAACGAAAAGGTCCATGTTGCGTAAGTCGTTGCACTCCGCTTATCGCCCGCTCAGAAATATCGTAGATATACAGCATGCTGAACATATTATATAGTGTGGATATAGTTGGTACCGTGGATATAGTCAGAGTGAGGGGGCCGAACGGTCATTCACTGTCCCTGGGTGCGTGGCTGAAGTGGGATTCCGCGGTGCGGATTATCGTTGTTGCTGTTTGTTGTTGTTCGTTGATTGTTGATGTTTGTTGTTGTTTGTTGTTGTTTGTTGTCATTGTCCCACCCGCAACCCGCCCCGCGACCCACCCGCGACCCACCCCTCGACCCACCCCGCGACCCACCCGCGACCCACCCGCGACCCACTCGCGACCCACCCCGCGACCCACCCCGCGATCCACCCCGCGACCCACCCGCGACCCACCCGCGACCCACCCGCGACCCACCCCGCCCCCCCACGACCCACCCCGCGACCCACCCGCGACCCACCCGCGCGACCCACCCGCGACCCACCCGCGACCCACCCACGACCCACCCCGCGACCCACCCCGCGACCCACCCCGCGACCCACCGCGACCCACCCGCGACCCACTCGCGACCCACCTTCGGCTCAAACCACACGTTCAAGGGACAAGACCACCATTTTCGGCGCCTGCGGCGTTTTTTTTGCATTCCTCCCAGGTGGAGAGCCCGCGACCACCCCGCGACCAACTCGCGACCAACCCGCGACCCAGACCACGTTCAGGGTACAAACCACATTTTTCGGCGCCTGCGGCGGGCATCTTTAGCATTCGTTTCATGGAGAGCCCGCGGCCCACCCGCGACCACGTTCAGGGTACAAACCAAATTTTTCGGCGCCTGCGGCGGGCATCTTTTGCATCCGCTCCCGGTGGAGAACCCGCGGCCCACCCGAGAACCATTCCGCGTTCAGTGTGCAAACCAATTTTTTCGGCGCCTGCGGCGGGTTGCTTTTGCATTCCTTCCAGGTGGAGGTGGAGAGCCCGCGACCCAAACCACGTTCACTGAACAAACCAATGCCGCACAAGCGCGGCGGCGGATTTTTGCATGCCGTCTGAGCCCGCAACGACCTCTTCAAGCCCCGCGCATCCACACCAGCCCGTCCAGCAAATTTGCCCTGGCGAGTTGCCTTGATCAAAGAAGTCGGGGAGCATAACGTGGAAAAAAGGATTGCGTTGCCGTTATCTTGGGCAAGAGGGGGAGGCAGGAGGAGTAAACAGGGGACGAGGAGGACGCGAAAGAAGAGAGGGTGTAAGGAGAATGTGGAGAAAGAGGAGGAGGAGGAGGAGAGGAGGAGAGAGGAGGAGGGGGAGGAGGAGGACGAGGAGGGGGAGGAGGGGGAGGAGGGGGGGGAGGACGAGGAGGGGGAGGAGGGGGAGGATGGGGGAGGAGGAGGAGGATGATGATGATGATGATGGACGACAATGGGAGGACGATGATGGAGGCCGATGAGGGGGTGGACGACAATTGGAGGACGATGATGGAAGGACGAGGGGTGGAGAGGGAGGACGAGAAAGAAGAGAAGGAGGAGGACTAGGTGGAGGAAGAGGATGACGATGACGATGACGACGAGGACGAGGACGAGGAAGAGGAGGAGAGGAGGAGGAGGAGGAGGAGGACGAGGAGGAGGAGGAGGAGGGCGCCATCGACAGGGAAGGTGGGGGCCACGAGGTCCGCCGGCTCGACGACGCCCGCGTCGCCCGCGCCCGCCCCCTCACTCTTATCCGCAATTGCGGGGTGCTAAGTAGATATATGTATCACCACTTGTAGACATGCATGCCCGACTAAGTTCCGAAAGGCGCAGCCACACAACCAACGAGGTACACTTCAGCACATGCACATGCACACACAAACACACACCTAGCATGGATCGAGCCCACACAGATCACCCAGTGATGGGCGCCCCTGCGATGTCCACGCCTTAACTCGGCACACACACACACACTGACACATACACACACGGTTTGGCGTCCCGTCCACGCGCGGGGCGTCGCGGCGTAGAAAACACACCCACACACTTTTAAGCCGGCGGCGCAGAGGATCCTCAGGCGAGAGCAGCAGATGGAAGTGCAAATTGCGATAGAACATCGTCGAAGGCACAGTGTGCAAAAGTGTGCACACTGTCAATGCAGCTATGGGTGATGTTAAAGTGGAACTGCAACTCTAAGCGAAACATGCAGCGGTCAGAAAACCGAGGAGGCGACTTAACTCGAAGTGAACTGAAGCGCGAGCAGTCTGGTGCGAACTGGCGGCAACTGGATCACCGACACGATGTGTTAGGCAGTGAAGCGGAGCAAACACCTGTAACTGCTGCCAGCCCAGGAGAATACGTAGCACCCCGCAATTGCGGATAAGAGTGAGGGGGCGGGCGCGGGCGACGCGGGCGTCGTCGAGCCGGCGGACCTCGTGGCCCCCACCTTCCCTGTCGATGGCGCTCTCCTCCTCCTCCTCCTCCTCCTCCTCCTCCTCCTCCTCCTCCTCCTCCTCCTCCTCCTCCTCCTCCTCCTCCTCCTCCTCCTCCTCCTCCCCCTCCTCCTCCTCCTCCTCCTCCTCCTCCTCTTCCTCGTCCTCGTCCTCGTCCTCGTCGTCATCGTCATCCTCCTCCTCCACCTCGTCCTCCTCCTCTTCTTCCTCGTCCTCCCTCTCCCCCCCTCGTCCTTCCATCATCGTCCTCCCATTGTCGTCCACCCCCCCCCTCATCGGCCTCCATCATCGTCCTCCCATTGTCGTCCATCATCATCCTCCTCCCCCTCCTCCTCCTCCCTCATCTCCCCCTCCTCCCCCTCCTCCCCCTCCTCGTCCTCCTCTCCCCCTCCTCCCCTCCTCCCCCTCCTCCCCCTCCTCGTCCTCCTGCTCCTCCTCCTCCTCCTCTTTCTCCACATTCTCCTTACATCCTCTCTTCTTTCGCGTCCTCCTCGTCCCCTGTTTACTCCTCCTGCCTCCCCCTCCTTTCCCAAGATAACGGCAACGCAATCCTTTTTTCCACTTTATGCTCCCCGACTTCTCTGATCAAGGCAACTCGCCAGGGCAAAGTTGCTGGACGGGCTGGTGTGGATGCGCGGGGCTTGAAGAGGTCGTTGCGGGCTCAGACGGCATGCAAAAATCCGCCGCCGCGCTTGTGCGGCATTGGTTTGTTCAGTGAACGTGGTTTGGGTCGCGGGTGGGTCGCGGGTCTCCACCTCCACCTGGAAGGAATGCAAAAGCAGCCCGCCGCAGGCGCCGAAAAAATTGGTTTGTACACTGAACGTGGAATGGTTCGCGGGTGGGCCGCGGGTTCTCCACCGGGAGCGGATGCAAAAGATGCCCGCCGCAGGCGCCGAAAAATTTGGTTTGTACCCTGAACGTGGTCGCGGGGTGGGTCGCGGGCTCTCCATGAAACGAATGCAAAAGATGCCCGCCGCAGGCGCCGAAAAACGTGGTTTGTACCCTGAACGTGGTCTGGGTCGCGGGTTGGTCGCGAGTTGGTCGCGGGGTGGGTCGCGGGCTCTCCATCTGGAAGGAATGCAAAAAAAGCCCGCCGCAGGCGCCGAAAACAGTGGTTTGTACCTTGAACGTGGTTTGAGCCGAAGGTGGGTCGCGGGGTGGGTCGCGAGGGGTCGCGGTCGCGGGTGGGTCGCGGGTGGGTCGCGGGGTGGGTCGCGGGTGGGTCGCGGGTGGGTCGCGGGGTGGGTCGCGCGGGGTGGGTCGCGGGTGGGTCGCGGGTGCGGTCGCGGGGTGGGTCGCGGGGTGGGTCGCGGGGTGGGTCGCGGGGTGGGTCGCGGGTGGGTCGCGGTCGGGTCGCGGGTGGCGCGGGGTGGGTCGCGGGGTGGGTCGCGGGTGGGTCGCGGGTGGGTCGCGGGTGGGTCGCGGGTGGGTCGCGGGGGGGTCGCGGGGTGGGTCGCGGGTGGGTCGCGGGGCGGGTTGCGGGTGGGACGACGACAACAAACAACAACAAACAACAACAAACAACAACAAACAACAAACAACAACAAACAACAACAACGAGAATCCGCACCGCGGAATCCCACTTCAGCCACGCACCCAGGGACAGTGAATGACCGTTCGGCCCCCTCACTCTGACACACGCACACACACGCCACGGACACACACACACGCACACACACACACACACACTCTCTCACACACACACACACACACATCCAGCCTCACGGAGAGTCCCAAGTCCGCCTCAGTTGGGGCGTTCCTGCGCCAGCTCCGCCTCCATTCACACATACACACACACACACACACCTCAGACGGATCGAGCCCAGTAAGACCAGAAGGATCTCCACGCGATACCCCTAATGGGGGCGCCAGCATGGCGTCCACGCTTCAATTCGCTACCAATACCGCCCTGGACAAATAAAACAATCCTCGCCCCAGCCAGGGAAAACTGGGGTGCCTTAGCCGACCTACGCCTCTTAGGTGGGGATGGGTGGCGTCTCCTTCGGGTTTCGCGGCACCGATCCCGACCTAAAGGGATTACGCTGGGAAAGCTTGCCTACCCTGTCCCGGTGGGGACAGGGATGGCTCTGACGAGGCTCAAAGGGAGCTCCAACACTCTTTCTTCCGGTGCTCGCATTACATGGGAGAGGGCTACCCCCCTGTGCTACAAGAGATCTCCTGGGAGGGCCCTTCGCTAGCCTGGGTTTACCCCGTGAACACATGCGCTTGGACGTTCCCGTTGGTGGCACGATCGGAAATAATAGGAAACTTTGCAATCAGCAACCACGATGCTCTTTTTGTTTGAGAAATGGGGGCTTGTGCAAGGCGTTGCGCATTATTCCGCAACTAAAAGCCCAAAGGAGATACACAACTTGCTTGCATTGCGTTACAGAAGCGTGCCTTCGCAAGCCCGACCGCATACAACAAGCGCGAATGTGAAACACAGTCAGCCACATGTCCGGAACGGAGAGTAGCGCAACAAGAGACGATTAACGAACAACGGCGCACCTCTTCATCACATGACTGCGGCGTCAGGGTCTAGATCCGAGTGTGTGGGCTGCGTTGGAGAATCATGCGCCCCTCTCCAGCTCTTGAGGTTCAACTTACTTTGGAGCGTGCCTGACATCTTGGTTAGGCTGTCCTCGATCCTCTGGAAACCATCTGTTACCACCTTCATGTTGTGCCGGGACTCCTGCAGTTGGATGAGCATGTCCAGCGACTTCGCGTTTCCCTTCAGGCGCAAGCATGCGCTCAAAAACTCCTCAAACTGCACCTCTCCTCTCTCTTCTACGTCGAGCAGGGCAAACACGTACTGGGCCTCGTTGGCGCTGACGCTTATGTTGCTCCACTCCTTTGCCAGCTCTGGATCTCCAAGGCGCTCCTCGAGGTCCACCTCGGACAGGGACCCCCAACTGTCATCACTTTTGCACTTGTGGAACAGCTGGATGATCTGATCTGTGAGGAAATTCTCCTCCTCCGCCTCAGCGCTGTGGAGCGCGGTCTGAACAAAGACGCCTGTGCGAACCCTACGCTGGTGCAGGTTCTGCGAACTGGCCGCATGCATCGCCACTAGAACCAGGGAGGCCAGGACAGCCGAATCGAATGTTGTAGTCTCCGTGTGCTGACCACGCTGGAGTCCTTCGATTCAGTAATCCTTGCCTCCATGTCCTCGCGGCTCATCCTCAGGGGCCAGACCGCTGATCCAGGGCACGATCGTAGTGCGCCGCCCTCCGTTCCAAGACCTCCGACGCCGTGACTGCCTCCAAACGGGGTCGCTGGAGCCCCCGCTCCCTTCTCCAGGGGCCAGCTCTTCGGCTCGGATCGCTGTTTTCGGCAGCCCCGAGAGACCCAAGAACCGCCCCAGGACGCCGCACTTCGACACCTGCAGGAAACCTCCGCCTCGGCTTCTCGGGGCCTTTTGTGAAGGGGCCCTGGGACACACGAAGAAATAGACACAAATAACAGGATTCCCCATATCTTATTTTCTCGTATGTTCTGGATTTTTGTCTTCCCCTCCACTTCCCCTATTTTCCAATATTTTCGGGGGAATCGACGATGAATTCTGTCTGCGTGTTTTTCCTCCTCCTGACTTTGGGGTGCCTGGGCTCTCGCCCTCGAGACTCGGATCTGGACCCCTGCCGAGGCCCGGCCTGGCCAGCACTCCGGGAGCTGCGCCAACCGCGGCAGCGAGCAGCTCGCCGGCGGCCCGAAAAAAAACTCGGGGCGCCTCAAAGGTCAGAAAACCTCGAACCTCGATCCTCGACGCTCCCGAAGCGAAGCGGCGCGTGCTGCCTGTGACCACGTTCATCAGCGCCAGGAGCGCAAAGGCGATCCGCAGCCGCCGGGAGGGCGTGGAGAGCGTCCGACTCTTGGAGCTGCTCTTGCAAAGGGGCCCGGGTCCCTCCTCCTCATCCTCTTCCTCCTCCTCCTCCTCCTCCTCCTCCTCCTCTGTTTCTGTTTCCCAGTGCGGCCATGGTCAGTGACACATGGCAGCCAGCAAAGATCCGCCCCTCCAACGGAGGATGACAACACGCTCTTTAGTCCAGACCTGAATTGTCTGGGCACGCATTCGGGCCCTTCCGAATTGTTTCCAGCCTCTCGCTCCAGCTGCTCACCTCCGAAGGTGAATCCGAACCGAGCCGAGATCTGGTCCACATTCCACATCGCACCCCAGACTCCCCGCCCACCAAGCTCCAACGCCTCCCCCCCCACGTTAGTAGGCGGTCTAAAGGAGACCCGTTGGAGCGGGCAGCAATCTCGAGGTCAAACGGCGCCGCTGGGCGCGGTTCCCCATTGGTCCACCTGCTGTACCGTGGCGCCAACCCAGGGAAGAGGCGCTTCGCAGCTCGTCCTCTCTGGTATTGAAGGGCAGCCAAAGCGTCTTGGGGCTTGGGGCAGATCTTGCCATGCGACTTGATCCCTCCCCAGCTGTAAGCCCCACTGGACGTGCAAAACAAAACCGTGGGGCCGCGGGTGACTCGCAGTCCGACAGCCCCGCAGCTTTCACGAGCGCGTGACGGGCCAGCCCCATCAGGACCTCAAGGTCGGCCTGGGCTCCAGGGCACAAAGCGAACGTTTGCCGCCCAGTTTTGAAGCTCTCGAGGGGCCCTGACTGCTGTCGGTCCAGACCCCTGGCAGCTCGCGCAGTCTCGGGCAGGCTCTCCGCGTCCTTCAGGCCTCTGTTGGCCGTCCAGACTTCCTGCTCGGCGGCCCAGTGGCCTGCCTCGCGAAGCAGCCGTTTGAAAACCTGAGCGGCCGCCTTGGCGCCTACAGCGCGTGCAAGGCAGCCGGCTCTCATCATCGCATATTTGTCAGCGGCGCCCGACCCCGTCTTCGCGAAGGTCGTGGCCCGACCAACTTCCACGTCCGCCCAACTGGTGCGGGCCTTAATTTTAGTTGCAGCTGCGCGGATCCCATCAAGGGCGGGAAAACTACTCAACCTAAGATGGCACCGCGAGCGGCTCGAGCCCTGCGCACACTGCTGGCCTCTGAGCGCTCCAAGCGCGTCGCTGCAAACCGTGTAAAATTGCCCATCCACGACGTCGACTGCGCCGCGCGCCATATATCTGGCGCAGCCAGTCCCCTCGCGCGCAGCCTGGAAGGGCGCTGCATCGAGCGAGGCTGCTCCGAAGCATGCTGGGGTGAGTCGGCCGTCTTCGTCAACTAACACCAGGGCCCAGCCCGTGCGAGCGAGCCGCGGACTTGCGGGGTTCCGCCAGGGTCTTTCCGCACACACGCGCCCCCGCAGGACCCCATCATCTGGCCGACTCACCCAGGTGATACCCGCTAGGCAAGCAAGGAGAGGGGGAGGGGCCATCGCTAAGGGGAGACGGAAAAGGCCTGCCGCGGCCTTGTCAAGGTCCCGGTGCCAGGCCTCAATGTTCCTGGCAGCCTGTGTCCAAGAGCACTGTGAAATCAGACTGCGCAACGACCCCTGGAAAAGTCTGGACCACTGGCCCTTAACAGGGCCTTCCCGAAGGTCCGGGAAGGGCCCCCAGAGGACGGAGCGGTTCCAACCCACGGCGTAGCTCCTGGCCGCCAAAGCCGCCACGTCGGATTTCCTCTGGGCCGCACGCTGCGCCAGCCACAAGACTTGGTGTGGAGCCAGAGCCCGCAGATCCAGCGCTCCGCCATCATCCGAAACCAAACATGGAGCGCTTTGGATCTGCCTGCCTGTCGCACCGACCGTTGACACGAAAACGCGCCCCTGGAACCGAAACGACCGCCAGGCAAACCAAGCCTGAGCCGAACCGTCAGAGGCCTGGCCGCGGCGCCTCCTACTGCGTGGTGAGGGAGCTGCCGTACCCTGCGTAGCCGACGTCCATGCTGGCGTGCCCGACGTTCTGGTGGATGCCAAAGATCTCGCCGCTGAAGCCACCGTAGCCGACGCTGTCGGTGCTGACGAAGCTGCCGCTGCTGCTGTGGCGGGTGACGATGCCGTCGTGTGCGACGGGGAGTTCAGCCAGTATATGGTCTCGAGATGGTTGTCCACATGGCGGTTGCTCTTGCCAAGGTAGTCCCTCTGGACGTCCGATGCGTGGTACACGATCCACTCGTGGCCCTCGTCGCTGGGGTCGTAATCTGCGAGGCTGAAGTCGTGGTCTGAGTTGCTGTCCTGGTGCTCTGGGTACCACTGCGCGTCGCCTGCCCAGGCGGCGTCATCGGAGCTCTGCAAGTCGCTCGAGCTGAAGATGCCGTCGTCGTCGTCGTCGCTGTCATCGGAGTCCCGCAGCTCCTCGTTGCAGAACTTGCTCCAGTAGCTGAAGACGATGTGATTTCACCGTCTGCCTGGAGGGCCGACGGGAGGGGCCTGCCCCGTGCGCTCAGGGCGATCAGCCCACGCACGCCACCTGTTGACCTCGTAGCGGTGCAGGTCGAAGGCCATGAACTTGTGGGCCGCGTTGAGCGACGCCAGCCAGCGCAGGCACCTGCCGAAGCTGGTCATTCGATGCCACGAGAGTGCACACATCTCAGCTGCCAACTGGTTCGGACTCTGAGCGCGAGCATCCAGTCGCCACGCAAATCTGGGGTGGCTTAACTCAGCTGTCAGAAATAGAATGCGGATGCCCAGGTAGTCCAGCCTGCCGCCGTCCTGCTGGCCGAGGCTAGGGTCGCGGTACCACCGCATAGCCCCCAGGTCGATGCAACTGACGAGCGCAGGGGCAGGGCTATGCCAGACCCGCCTCCGCGGCGCTGGAGGATGCTCAGGCCGCTCCTCGCAGGCGTCGTCGACGTCGAACCTGGGCCAGCCATGATTTGAAACGTTAAAGTTGTAGGTGTCGGCGCTCGCGCTGCCGTCGCGCCCATAGTCGCCCGAGACTGAGGGGGAGGGCAACGCCGAGTGCCTATCTTCTGACAAGTCGAAACTGCAGTGCGCAGGATGCCCTAGCTGGACTGTCCAACCCGCATCCTGCGTCTGCCCCCAGGTAGAATGGTAGTCTTCATGAAGGCCCGTGCTATGGCCGCTGCTACTGCGACTTGGCGGTTGCAGTCTGCGCCAGTTTCTCCTTGGCCGCCTTGACGATCGACGGAGTGGCCTCTGCTGCTTCCGCAGGCGGCTCGGCACCGGGCGGCGTGGGCTTGGCTGGCGGCGGTGCCGACGAGGCCGCTGCCTTGCCAGGCGAAGGCGGCGCCTTGGCCTGAGAGGAGGCCTTGGCTTCGCAGCCCGCCGTCCCGTTGGTGCTGCCGTCAGCTGCCGCTGCAGGTTCCTCGGACGGACGAGGTCGCTTGGCTTTGAGCCGTTCCTTCTGCTTGGCTTGCTCCTCCTTGATGGCCGCCGCCTTGGTCTTGAGGTCGCCGAAGCAGGCCTTGGCCGCCTCGGTGAATTGGCGCTGGAGCTCGTCCTTTCGGCGCTGGGCCTCCTCCTTGTCCTCCGCGGTGACGACGTCGTCGAGCTCGTCCAGCCCGAACATCCCTCCGTCGTCCAAGCGGATCTCTTGGCCGTCCAGCAGTGAGGACAGGTCGATGGTGGGCACTGACGATGCTGCACTGCCACCTCAGCCTGAGCTTCATTGTACTGGGCCTCCACACGATCGAAACGTTCCACTGCACGGCGAGGGGCCGCCTCTGCTTGCTTGACACGTTGCGTGGCCGACCCGACAGTGATGGCTGCTGCCTGCTGAGACTGCCGAAGGTCGTCCAGCTGCTTCTGGTACTTGGCCGGCCCGTCGCTGTCGCCTGACTTGGACAGCAGGTGAACCAGGGCCTCGAGTCGCTGCTCCTCCGTGGCCTCGGGGTATGCAGGCTCTTCTCTCCCAGGCGCAGTGCCGTCTGAAAAACTGACGCTCGGGGCACGGGAGCGGCTGCCGCCTTGGCCAGCTGGGGGAAGCTGTCCCCACCAAGGAGGCCACGCTGGCCCCGCTGCTGCGCTGTCATGGGCTGGAGAACGAGCCCGAGTACGATCAGCACCGCGACTGCCTGAGCGGCGGGGCGGCTTACCCGACGGAGTCTGCAGTGCGCCCTTGCAGTGTTTGCACCACTTCCACCCTGACAGGTTCTTGCCGCAGCCGCACTCGTCGCAGCGCATGAACGTGCCATCGCTGCCCATGTACGAGTCGGGCCCCCGCTGGACTGTGTGGTGCGCCGCGAGGAGGTGCCCCGCCGCCGCGACGCGCACCAGCACCCGCGCCGCTGTGCGCTGCTCTCTCCTGCGCCTGTGCCCAGCGCCCTATACACGCCTGACCGTGGCGCGCGGCCACCGCGCCGAAGCGCCGAGGGATGTGGCTGTCCTATCCCTCGGCTCGCTGGCGCCGCGGCTCGCCTGAGCCCTGCCTCACGGGCTGGCCGCTGCAATCGCCCGCCCCCGCGGCAGACGGCAGCGCGCGGGCCCGCACGCGCGCGCGCGAGAGGCAAGATGGGCTTCCTCCTCCTCCTCCTCCTCCTCCTCCTCCTCCTCCTCCTCCTCCTCCTCCTCCTCCTCCTCCTCCTCCTCCTCCTCCTCCTCCTCCTCCTCCTCCTCCTCCTCCTCCTCCTCCCCCAGGGCCCAGGCATGTCTGGACGCGATCGGGCGCTTTGCTCAACGGAGCCCCAAGCCGGGCCTGGCCGGGCCGATCCCGGGCCAACAGTCGGCGGTGACTGCGCCTCCCAAAGCCGACCCCGGAAGCCCGGGGGACCGCGCCGCAGCACCGGTGCATCGGCGAGGTCGGCGGCGCGTCGGCGCCGTCGGTGCAGAAAGGTCGGGCTGGACATGGGGTCGCATCGCTGATGCATCCTTTTTTTGGTTGGCGGCTCCCTGGCGAAGGTCAAGAAGCGGGGCATCGAACGGGGCGCGAACCGAAGATGACCCAAATTAAACACCGAAGCCCAGCGCCGACATCCCAGCGGGTGGGGACGCCACGTCGCAGCGAGTCGCTGATGCATCCGCGGTGCGTCGCGAATCTCCGACCCCACCTGCCCGGAACCCTTTTGGAAGGCCCGGAAGCCCTGGGCCCAATGGGTCAGGCCAGAATCGGTGGGGTGGTCAATTGGCGTCGTCAATGTCAGGGGTTTGGACGCCCGAAAAGGGTACGGAAAAGATGGGTGCGATGCCACACATCAAAAGTTGCCCAAAACCGAAAGCGGCCGCTGTTGGGCAGGCGGCCTTCTGCTTCAAACGAGCAACGTCCGCGGCGGCGCGGACAGCGAGTCTGGTTCAAAATGAACAGGAACTACTGTTGGGCATCGTGTTTAAATTGTTGACTATTTGGGGGCATTCCTGGGGAATCTTAAACAAAAATTGCCCAACATCCGCCTGTAAGGGGACATGCCCGACCTGAGGGTGAACTAGCATCCTTGCCTCCTCGGTCCATCCTCGGCCACCTTCGCTGGCCGCGCCCCGCCCGAAAAGCTTCGAGACGGCCTTCCCAGGCCCTCGCCTCCTTCCGGTCTTTCCGTAAGCCTTTCGTTCCTGCCGAAGGGGGGGCTCCCCGCGTGACCCGATGCCCGTCTGCCAAAAAAAGTGGCGCCCAGAGGGTCGTGCCAGGGGCTGCCTTGGGAGCCCCGTTCGGCCGTCAGGGGGGCGCCGGGGGCCGGTCCCGACGAGGCCAAGCTCAAAGAGCATCAGAGACGGCCCAGGATGCGAGGCGGGGGGACACATATTGGGCAGAGACCGACCGTCCCGGCATCTCTACAGGCCTACCACGACATGTTCTGAGAACCCAAAAATGTACTAGGGACAAAAGCAATGTTCTTAGAACATAGACCCGATGGGTTAAAACAAAATAGACCCAGCCAGAAATGTTCTAAGAACACTGGGTGGAAACCACGAGAGGTTCTTAGAACATTGTTTGGTAGGCCTATAGGCACGACGGGACGCTTCGCCACTGCTTGAACATGATCACCGCCCGGGGCATGGGCTGGACCTAAACGGTGTTTTGGCGATTTCGAGAGCCGTTTTCGTTTCGACTTCGTTTTGCGTTAGAGGTGGATTGAAGACAAAACGAGGGAAACGAAAACAAAACGAAAACGAAAAACACCGTTTAGGTTCAGCCCTGCTTCGGGAGATAGCAGCAGGCGGTGGCTGCAGATGCTCTTTGGCCCCGTGGCCATGGGTAAAATTCCCACTTCGGACAGGAGCCGGCGTCCCTCGAAAGAGGCGTCTGCTTTCGCCTCGGCCTGGGCCTGGCAGCACTCTGGCGGGCACGGTGGTGGCACGGAGAGGTGCCGGGGTTGTGGCACACGGCCTGCGAGCCCAAGACGATCCAGGAAGCCAGGAGCTCTTGATTGATAGGATCGTTTGGAAAGTTTGAGCACACGTGAGAGTGGAATCAGTTGAGGTAGCCATTCGATAAGCTACGTGTCTGTTCTATGTCTCTAGGCCGCCACTTCCCACAAAGTTCTGGATTTTTTGGGGGGGAAGAGGAGCCGCCGAGAGGCACCCCAAGGCCCCAGAGAGCGGAAGCCCGTAGCGGCCCCACACCCCGAGATGGCACCCGACACATGGGGAAACCAAAAGGTACTGATGCCGCTGCTCAATGGGACGCACAAAGACATACTAGCACTATATGTTCTCCTTGGAGGCGCGCGTCTGACCCGAACACATAGTATGCCCATCTTGTAGTAGAGCGTTTCCCGAGCGGTGTGGCCAGAAAGCGCCCGCCACGACGCATATACAGTACTGTAAGATTTCGTGCGCGCATCGCAACGGGGGGCGACGCACATGTAGTACCAGTATGTTGGGGTGACGCCGACTCAGCGGACTTCTCCTGAAGTGCGTTCTCACCGGAACTTCGTGGCGAATCCCTCTGTGGCGACGAGGGCCTCCCAGGAGGCGCCAAAACGGCGAAAGCGAGGCAATGGTAGCGGTATCGGTGCCTCGGACTCCGAGTGCGGTCAAGAATGTTTGCTCAGCGTGCCGCGGCGGCGGCCCCGGCGACACGCCATCGCTTCGGAGCGGATAGCGTGTCGCTCTGCTCCGCGCGGCGGGAGAGGCTCGGAAAAGCTCGAGACATTGACGCTGGGGGGCCGGGAAGCGGCTAGCGTGTTGCGCCGGAGCGTGGTGGACCAGCACAGGCAGGGCGAGGGGCTATCCAGAAGTTCCCGACCGTGCAGAGGCCCCTCCCCCAAGAGGCCTCCCAAGAGGCCTCCCGAGAGGCCCCCCGAGAAGCCTCCCGAGAGGCCGCGCGGCCAACGGCCCAGGGAAGGGTCGGCGGGCGCGGCCGAAGGCGGCCGGATGAAGGCGGCGAAGCCGATGCCGAGCAGGGGCTCGACCTCCGAGATCAGCGGGTCGGCGACCTCGCTCCAGTCGACGCCCCCGGAGAGCGCCTGAGAGACAAGAGAAGAAGGGAGCTATAAGTGTCCAACCCTGGCGCATTCTAGACTCAGCAGGGATGATAGCCCGGAGGAGGAGGAGGAGGAGGAGGCGGAGGAGGAGCAGGAGGAGCAGGAGGAGCAGGAGGAGCAGGAGGAGCAGGAGGAGCAGGGGGAGGAGGAGAAGCAGGAGGAGCAGGAGGAGCAGCAGCAGCAGCAGCAGAAGCACCAGGAGAAGAAGGAAGAAGCAGAGAGTCCTTCACGAATCGGGTCCGCGTCGGCATGGGGTCCAGCTCGAAGCGAGCCGGCCGCGCCAGGGTGCACAAGAGCGTCATGGAAACATCGGGCGGCGTCGGACCGTCGAAAGTTCGGAGCGGCATCGGATCGGGCCGAAATCGAAATCGAATCGGATCGATCGGATCGAGATGGACTCTGGCTGCCCGCGCCCGCGCGGCACGAGTTCCGCCGACCTGTCGAACCTCGGGGGTCGATGATCAGCGGTTCCGGCCATGGTCGGCCCTGGATCGAAACGAGCGCTTCGGGGATCCAGGATCGGCGTTTTTGCCCTTTTTGGCTCTCAGGTGGCGCCCACGTGGCCACGGGGGAATTCGCTTCGCGATGATTGCCAGAACGTGTCCCACCAGAGGTCTGGGGGCCGCCAACCCGCCCCAGGGGCCTCCAAGAAGGCCCAAGAGGGCCCTCAGAGGCCGACTGTTCTCCTCGACGTTCCCGCGTTTGTTCTGCAAGGTGGTAATATGTGACGTTTTCTGACTGAGATTCGTGGCGATACTAACGCTGATGACGTCACTGCTGACTGTGACGATGAGGATAATGACGATGATGCTGCTGCCGACAGCAGCCGAGATTGCTGATATCTCTCCGTGTCGACCTCTCGCCTCCTTCAATATTTCTACTAAATGAATTTCGTTTGAGATATCCCTCCTCCTTTTTACAAGCCCGGGGGGGGCCCTGGGACGCCTCTGCAGGAGGCCCCCTAAGCGCTCCAGGGCTCATGGAAGCCCCTGCTGGGCCTAGGCAACGGGCCCAAATCGATCACGAGGGCGGCCGAACGGCCCCCCGAGAGCCCCAAGAGGCCCCAGACACCCAGTAGACGCCCGAAGATGACCCAAAGAAGACTCCCAAGAGGCTCTCGAACCGCAGAAAAACATGGTATGCAATGGTTGTCGCACGATTTTGGGAATGATCTGTTATTCGGTCTTCCGGGCGTCCGAAACCGCTCAGGAGGCCCGAAAATCGTCAAAAAAATATCCGAAAGGGTTTCCAGGCAATCCAGGAGATCCAGGAGAGCCCCAAGACGGCACAATAGGGATCCAAGACGGCCCGAAGAGCGCCCCATGACGCCCCAAGATGGCCTCAAGACGCCCCCCGAAGCATTCCGAATCGTGACCCGGTCGTTCAGGGAGACCGCGGTTGGAAGCAGGATGGCCCGAAGAAGCCCGCAGAGGCCCCCAGAAGGCGCCCAGGAGGCCTCCAGAAGGCCCCAGGAAGCCCTTAACAACTTTCGTGAAACACCCCCAAAGAGGAGCCTCCGTAAAAGAGCTGAGCAGGATGGGGAAGACTATTCACAGCATGAGTTGCATTAAGATTCTGCGGTTCTACACTAGACATTAAGACTCCTTTTGTCGGAAACTTACACATTGATTCCGATTGTGTGAATTACATCTCAAATCCTTGTTGTCGGGCTTTACAATCGGAATTCTTTGGCAGGCGAAACAACAAACAAAGCCAAACATACGAAGCAAAGAACGCAAACCAAAGCGAACAGAAGAACGAAGCAAAACAGACACAACGCAAAACAAAAAACGAACGAAAGAACGAAGCAAATCAAGCAACACAAAAGATAAAACGTGGGAGCGTCGAGCAGAACAGACGTCCTTAAGAAGGCACCAGAAGAGGGAGCTCGAACTGACAGTTCAAGCCGTTCGCCGCAAGATGACCCCTGGGACCGCCAGCAGGCCCTGGAGAGGCCCCAAAGAAGCCCCAGGAGGCCCTCCAAAAAAACAAACCATCACTTTTGGGGGAGAGACCAAAACAAGATTCATTACTAAGGATCCCCGATGAATGGAGGCTCTTTCCTCAGGATTCTCGACTCAGGAATCCTCATTATGAACTTTTTCATACGAATTCCATGCAACGGATTATTGACTAAGGACTCCCAACTGATGAATCAATGCTGACGGTTTACGATGTATCCCTTGCTACGGAATCCAAATTCCGACTCCATACCTGGGATTCCTTATTCAGGAGTCCTACTTCAACAACCCATACTATCGATTCCTTGGTAAGGAATTCCCATCCCAACCAAGCATTCCTGCACAAGGACCATTGAATAAGGGCTCCAGAGGAGGGGCTCATTGCTAAGGGTCCTCCACTCAGGATTCCTGACCAACGAATCCCTACTCAGGGTTCCCTTCCAAGGACTCTCTCTGATGATGCAGAACTTACCATAGTTGACCCAAGCGTAGCAAGACTTGCCAAAGCTTAACGAAGCTTGCCAAGGGCGTACGAGGGCTCACTGAAGCCCACCATGGCTGAGCAAAGCCCACCAAGGCTAGGCAGGGCTTAGCTGGGCTTCGCAAGGCTTAGCAGTGATGGAAAGGAGGCCGCCAGGGAGAAGCAATGTTTAGCCAGACTTAAACTTGCTTAGCTGGGTCTACCAGGGCTCACCTAGGCTGAGCAACACCTCCCAATGTCCAACAAGACTTAGCAAGGCTTCGCAAGGCTCCGCGAGGCTTCGCATGGCTTATCAAGGCCTACCTGAGCTTAGCAAGGCTTCCCTAGCTTAACACGTCTTAAGATTGCTTACCAGAGCTTAGCAGTGCTCAGCACGGCGTTCCAAGACCCAGCACGGATTAACAGAGCTTGTCAGGGCTGAGCAGTAGAGAGCAGGACCCAATAGGAACATCCACCACGGATGGGCAAGGCCTACCATGGCTAAGCAAGGCTTGCCGTGTGTTAGCAGCGCTTAGCAGGGCTCAGCAAAACTCAACAAGACCCACGGCTTCGCAAAACTTAGCAAGTTGCAGCACGCCTTGCTAAGACGGAGCACGGCTTAGGTTTAGCACGGCTCAACCGAGCTGCTCACCTGGCCTTAGCGGGGCTTAGCAACGCTTACCCAGGGCTGGCAGGGCTTACCAGAGTTTACCAGGGCTTAGCAGAGCTGCCCAGCGCTTCACACTGCTCAACAGGGCGTGCCAGGATTTAGCATGGCTTAGCAGAGCTTGCCAAGGCTTGCAAAGGCTCAGCAAGGCCCAGCAAGGCTTAGCAAGGCTGGCCTGGGCTTAACAGGCCTTGCAAAAGCGGAGCGACGCATACCAAGTCTCAGCGGGTCCTAGCAGGGCTCAGCAAAAGCAGCAGGCCTTGAGGCCTCGCAGAACTTAGCATGGCTCGGTACAGCTTGCCGAAGCTGAGCACGGCCTAGCAAGGCTTAGCAGGGCCCAGCCGAGCTTACCAGGCCTTAGCAGGGCTTAGCAAGGCTTACCAAAGGTTAGCAAGGCCCAGCAGGACTCAGCAAGGCTAGCCTGGGCTTAACAGGCCTTACAGAGGCGTAGAAACGCTTAGTCTGTCTCAACGGTCCTGGCAGGCTCAGCAAAGCGCAGCAGGACTTAAGGCTCCGCAGCTATCAGCAGGACTTGGTACAGCTTGTCAAGGCTGAGCACGGCTCAGCAAGGCCCAGCAGGGCCTATCGAGATTTCCAGGCCTTAGCAGGGCTTAGCAAGGTGCACCCATGGCTCTAGCAGGGCTTGGCAGAGCCTAGAAGGGCTGAGCAGAGCGTGGTAAGGCTTATCAATCTTAATTAAGGGCTTACGAGGGTGCACAGGGCATACCAAGGTTTAGTAGAGCTTAACAGGGCTGAGCAAAGCTTACTAGGGCCCAACACGATGTAGCAGGTCTGACCGAGGCTTACCAGTGCGTGACAGGGCTCAGCAGAGCTTGGCAGAACTTAGCAAGGCTGGACATGGCTTAGCAAAGCTTCGCACGACTTACTAGCGGGGTACAGGATCCGGCCTGACCTCAGGAACGATAAATAATGAACGAAGCCACTTAAGTAAGTCTACGAAATCCGAATGAACGGGCCCGCGCGTTAGAAGAAACACCAGGGGGACTGGCCGCCAAAAAGGTAGCGGAACGCATGCAAACCAACGGAACGACCGAACCCGTTTTGAAAAGTTAGTGTTCCGCATTCAAGCAGGATCCTGTATTCAAGCTAAGCAAGGCGTTACAAATATTACCAATGCGTGGCAGGGCTGACCAGGGATGTGCAGGCAACGATGGCAAAAAAGATGACGGGCACACCTGACAAGTGAGGGTATTGGCAAACGAATGGTATAGTTTAAAGAGGGGGAGAAGAGAGAAAGAGAGAGAGAGGCAAAACATGTGAATGATGAAAGAGAGAGAGAGAGAGAGAGAGAGAAACAAAAAACAAGTAACAAACTACAAAACCTCCGCTCGTATACAGATGTACTTCGCAATCCTGCGGCCTCGAAAATTTCCTGGGTCGTCGGCCGACCCCCTCCAGACGGCCTCAGGATGCCCTCCAAAACTGCCCAGATGGTCCACAAGACAGCTAAGATGGCTCCAAGAGAGCCCTAGATGGCACCAAGATGCCCCCAGACGGCCCGAGAGCCCCCCCAAGACGCCCCAAGAGGGCTCCAAGACGATTTCCAAGAGGCCAGAATCGCCGCGTTCTCTTATGTTGCGAAATTGTGATAGCGGTCGCGCCTCTTCGGGCTTCCGCAGATCCAAATGGTCCCCAAGATCGGCCCAAAACGGTCCAAGAGACCCCCAAGAAGCCCGCAAGACGGCCCTAAAGGCCCCAGGACGGCTCAATGCCCCCCCTCCAAGACGGCCCCAAGACGGCCCCATAGACCTCCAAGACGGCCCTAAAGAGCCCAAAGAAGGACCCACAACTGCCCGGGAAGGGCCCCAAGACGGCATCGTGCGGCCTGGCCCCTCAGAGGCTTGGCCAGACTTCGGTCCAACGTTTGGTCGCATAGGGGTTCAGACAGGCAGGGGGCTGCGGTGAGTCCCCGTAGGCGTCTTCGGTACAATGATGACGAATGTTACAAAAGCAGAATAGTGATCAAAAACACGGCATAAGTGTACAACACGTCAGAGCCACAAGGTGCAAGAAAAGCGCCTGCCACAATGACAGAATCGTTTGGGCGAGGGAGTCGAAGTGCTTTCTGAGCTGGGTCTCCCCATTGGAGTAGGCGATGTAGTCACCGTCGCTGTCAACGTCCGAGCGCTCAATGAAATGGTCGGTCACCGATGAGAGGAAGTCCTCCTCCTCCTCCTGCTCCTCTCTCGTTTCGCCTGCACCCCCTCCTCCTCCTCCTCCTGGTCATCACAACCTTCACCATCAGCACCAGCATAATCATCAGCAGCAGCACTACCACCAACACCACCGACACCAGCACCCCCTCCTCGCCCCCCCCGTCCTCCTCCTCCTCCTCCTCCTCCTCCTCCTCCTCCTCATCTTCCCCCTCCTCCCACTCCTCGCGTCATCGTCATCAGCATCATCCTCATCATCAGCAGCGACAGCATCATCACCAGCATCGTCATTATCATTATCACCAGCATCACCACCACCATCATCATCGCAATAATCAACATCATCATCAATCAGCAGCAGCAGCATCAAGTTCATCATCATCAGCATCATCAGCCTCCTCATCTTCGTCATCATCAGCATCATCAGCATGATCACAATCAGCACCATCATCCTCATCATCAGCAGTACCATCATCAGCAGCAGCACCATCATCATCATCATCATCATCATCATCATGCTCATCCACATCGTCGTCTTCATCATCATCAGCACCAACATCATCAGCATTAGCATCATCACTGTCATCATCATCATCATCATCATCATCATCATCATCATCATCAGCATCATCAGCATCATCACCATCGTCATCGGCGTCATCATCAGCAGTATCAACACCATCACACATATCATCACCATCACCATCCGCATCCTCGTCATCAGCAGCAGCATCACCGACACCACCATTAACAGCAGCAGCATCATTATTATCATCTGTCCTTCTCTTCTCTTCGCCTCTCTCCTCTCTCCTCATCCTCATTCTACGTATCCTACCTCCTCCTCCTCATCTTCCTCCTCCTCCTCCTCCTCTCCTCCTCCTCCTCCTCCTCCCCTCCTCCTGCTTCTCCTCCTCCTCTCTGCACATCTCCCTCCTATTCATCCTCTTCCTCATCCTGACCCTTCCTCTGGTCACCGATTGGAGAAACCATACGCCAACGACATACATCACCAGCAGGAGCAATATTACCGTCCAGAAGAGGGACCGGAACGACCCCATAATGGAACTCACGATTGTGCGCAACTCGCTGATGAGGTGCAGCACGCGCACCAATCGGAAGATGCGCACTATCCTCAAGACACGGAGAATGCGCAGGATGCGCAGGTTTGCGGCATCGTTTTGATCACTGGCGTTAGACTTCAGGAGCTCGATGCACTCTTGAACCAGCTGCGCACCGACAACCAGAAGGTCGAAGTAGTTCCAGAGCACCCTTGAACCAGATCCGCTGCAGAAGAAGCTCACCCTGTGGACCCACACTCGCAGTACGACCTCCGATGTAAATACGACACAGAAGAAAATTTCAAAAAAGCGGTAGGGCCAAGGCACGGCATGTGTGACGTACCGCGCCGCGTAATCCGCTTCCAGCCCGATCGTTAGAGAATTCCCCAATATTAGGAAACTGATTACGTTGTCGAACCTGGAGCTCTGCAGAATCGTTTTGGCGGTCAGGCCCTGGTAGGTATTCCGCTGCGTTAAGCTCAACAGCCACTTTATGAGCGGTGTTTGCTCCGCCGCTGCTTCAGACTGCCTCGCAAGTGCCAGAGATACTCTACCAGCCGCAAGGGACTGGCGGGTCTTCATCTTCTCAATGATCGGACTTGCGCTTCTCGCCTCGGAAGACACCTGAAGATCGGTCACGCGCTCTCTCAGCGACGTGGGGCTGCCGTCCGAATCGTACATCGCCCGATCTTGCCGCCCGTGCATCATCCGACCTGGCGAAGTCTTCCTGTTGATCCGATTAGACTCTGGCTCAGAAGGGGGTGGCACAATGACCGTGAAGCTGGTGGAGGACACATCCTTGCCATTTGTACCCGTGAAGTCGACCACGTTCGAGCCCTCCCTCTCGATGTTGTCATTGCCGTCGTCGGTGCTCTCGGTGACGTCAGCGATGTAGTTTGGGGGCACCAGGTGCTGAACCTGGTGCTTGTTGCTTGTGGTGCTGGCGACAAGGTTGTTGATGCCCTTCGTTTTGCTCAGGGCCCGAGCTGCCCTGAGCTTCCAACTCTGCGACGACGGCTGCCCCTGCTGGGCCGGGTCGCCGCCGGCTGTGTGTCCGATGTGGTCCTGTCCCAGCTCGACCACGGCGTCCAACGCACGTGGGGGCACGCTCTGGTCACCGCTCCTGTCGTCTCCCGAGGTCCTCATGGGAACCAGGGAGGAGAGCAGCTGTAAGTCACTCCGCATGTCCTGGACAGGGCTCAATCTAAACAGGGTTTTTCGTTCTCGTTTTGTGTTCGTTTCTCCTCGTTCTGTCTTCGTTTGCCTTTACTTGTTCTATCCTTCTCTCGGTCCACGAAATCGTCAAGACACAGGTTTGGCTCGAGCCCCGTGTCCTGGACGTCCTGCTTGAGCGAAGACAGGTCCTGCAGGCAGCGCTCAAGACGCTTGGGGCAAGAAAGGCGGCCCTCCGAGAAGGTGCGGGGCCTTTCTGGAGGATTCCTGGACGGGGCCGCAGCACATGTACAACCGAAAACATGATCAAGAAATCGTCGTTTCGAAAATCTGGACCAGCTTCTGGGAGATGCCTTAAAGCAAGCCTGGCCAACTGTATGCCGTTAACGCTGGAGGGGCGAACGTGCTCAAGAAACTGGGCCAATTTTCCAGCAATTTGGTTAAGGACCGCTTGCGCAGCTTTTCGGGAGGAGGTCTCTTAATCAGATGCTCGGCCGTGAGGTGATGATTCCGAAAAACACCCAGGGAAGCATTTGAAATAAAAAACTTTCTGTCGCTGGGGAAGGGTTTGGAGAGGACGACCAAATAATCCCAGTGGAGGCGACAACGAGCAGGCCTTGCGTCCTCTTTGTGAATAATCGCCTGGGGCACTGGTACGTGACAGCCCCCCCCGGAATTTCATCGTCACCATACAGGACTTGCAGTTGGAGGATTCCACCGAATCGGCGATGCACCGCCCGCGTGGGGATGATGAACATCTCGCCTCGAATCGCGCCTCATCGCCGAGGCATCGGCGATGCGGCGCCATCCTCAGACCTCATCTACTCTGACCCCATCTGGGTGGCCTGGACTGTTAGAAGGAAGTAGAGGCCTCAAGGGAGGCTTCTCCGAGCCCAAAAAGGCTTCGAAGAGCTGGCGCTCCTTCTTAGGAAGCCGATCCCCTCCTCTCGCCCTGCCATCTTTGTGCTCATGCTGCGCCGCCCGTCCTTCCGCATCTGGGGGAGGATGATCTCCTGGAAGGCGCCCTGTATCTCCGCCTTCAGGTCCATGCTGCTCGATTGCGGGAGGAAGTCGGGCGGCAGCGCCTGGGAGCTCTCCGCGCCGGAGGCTGCCGAAGGTGCTCCTGGCCCCAGGTGCCCCCCAGCTTGCCACGCCACTTTGGATCCCCTTTGGCCCTCTGGGCCTCGTGGGGGGCGCTCTGGGAGGCCATCTGGGCCTCCCTGCAAAAGATGGAGTCACCTCGGGCCAGGGTCACCTCTGGCACCACACGGTCGCAGGAACGCACAGCAGCTACCACGTTGCATCGAGAGGCCACGGATCCAGATCAGAACGGGCACGCCAGGGAGCGACCCAAAGAAGGCCAGACGAGGCCACACGGCACCAGACCAAGCTGGATTGGGCCGGGGCACCACCAAGGAGACACCAGGGCCGACGACTCAGTTCATGGAGGAGGGGGAGGAGGAGGAGGAGCAGGAGGAGGAGCAGGAGGAGGAGGAGGAGGAGGAGGAGGGGGAGTTGGAGGAGGAGAAGGAGAAGGAGGAGGAGGAGGAGGAGGAGGAGGAGGAGGAGGAGGAGGAGAAGGAGGAGGAGAGGGGGCTTCCAGTGGGATGGCCGTGACGGCCGCCGCGGCCGTCACAGGGCGCTCCAGAGCGCTCCGAGTGCCACAGAACTCTCTGGGACGACTCCACTCGCTTCCTTCGGCAGTGGACAAACCTCCCTTTAGTAGACCTCCCCTTAGTGAAAACGGCCTGGGACCGAAACCGACGGACCTGGACCCGCAAAAACGACGGCCGCGACGCCCTCTCGCGAACCGAAAACGGCCAATTCCTTAATCGACGTGTCAGGGTAGGAGGTCTGCCCACCCCCGATTCCTATCGGTGCCCGTGCACCCTGCCCAGGCCCCAGGCCTCCGGTGCGGAGATGTCTTCGGGACGAGGGCCTCCAGAGTCCAGCCACCCCTCGAGCATGAGGATCGACGGCAAAACTGATGTACCCCAGAATTGCTTTTTTTGTCGCAGGTACAAAAACAAAGCATAGAATGCCCATATAGCTGCACACCTTCTACGTATGTGCGTAGGTACTACAACAAAAAGCTAGTGGAATCAATTCTGCAGTCCATCGTCCACTCGTACCCCATCCACAGGAAAGCGGGTCGTTGATCCATGATCCTGGGCCCCGAGGATGGTCCAGGGCCCCCCGAAGCCGAGCTAAGGATAAAAGCACACACATACTAGCCAGCGCAGACCTCACGGGCGGCAACGTGGCGAAAATCCTCCCCAGACCCACCCAGCGTACGAGGCAGCGACGAGGCGGCCACAAGGCAGCAACGTAGCGAAACGTCGTCGGACCCACCAAGCGCAGGAGGCGGCCACGAGGCGGCAACTTTGAAACTCCTCGCGGAGCCCATCAAATTCCTTGGTGGCATAAGTAAGAAACCCTGGTGTCTGAAGGTCTGGGAGGACGGTACCCTCGTTCGCTCACTGCGCACCCCACCTGCCTGACTAGAGGAGCCAAGAACGGCATAAACATAAACTGTCGAAAGTCCGAGCGAACTTCTCGGATCGGCGCTGGCCCCCACTCCCTGGCGCGCGGATCGCGCCAGGGGCGACGCCGGAGGCGCCGCCAGGGGTCCCAAGGCTGACCCAAGAAATCCGCGCAGGTTCACAAAGTGTATGTTTATGCAGTTTGTTGTTCTTCGGCAGGCTACCCACCAAGACACGACAACCCGACCCGAAATGGCCGTTGTGCCCGCCAATCTCCAATGGGGGGACATTCCGGAAAATCGAGAAAAAAAAAAAAAAAAAAAAAAAAAAAAAAAAAAAAAAAAAAAAAAAAAAAAAAAAAAAAAAAAAAAAAAAAAAAAAAAAAAAAAAAAACGGGGGAACCCGTACACCCCCCGACCTGGACTTCGGGGGGGGGAGTCTGGCACCTTCAGGCTGGATCGGGCTGGGCTTGGCAAGCAATGATCGACCCACACATGCGACGTCCTCATTTTTCAAAACGGGGTCCCTGGAAGTCACGATCCTGTCCCCGGGACCGGTTTTTCATCCTGCGTCGTTCTTTGACGGTCCCGAGGCCCGGCGAAGGCCCACCGAGGCCGAAAATTGCCAAAAACCTCCCGTCCCGAATTTTACGACGTAATCATGTCTGGGTTGGCAAGCAATGATCGACTGATCCACCTGGCTCGCCGAGGTGGTCGCCAACCTCGTGCGGGCTCACGGGGATCTCGCGGCAGCCCCCATGTGCGAGGCCCAGCCGCGATCGCTCTCGGGGCGCGGTGCCGCGGGGGCGCGCCCCAGGCTTGCGCCAACAGCCAACGCCAAGAGCTGGACACACACACACACACACATCTATATTTATATTCATATATAGTAGGGAGACTCTTAAACAGCACAACACGCACATACACACAAAACCCATACAAACATTCTCTCTTCACAAACACACACACACACACGCACTTACACACAGACACACACACAAACACACACACACACAAGCACGCACACACACACACACACACACACAAACACAAACACAAAAACACAAACACAAACACACACACGCACGCACGCACGCACGCACGCACGCACGCACGCGCACGCACGCACGCACGCACGCACGCACTCACACACACACACACATACACATATATACATATATACATACATACACATATATAAGTGTATATATATATTACGTCGGCGGCTAGGCAGAGGAACTGTGCTGGCGGAGGGCGACCTAAACGGGGGTACCGTTTCTAGCGAATTCTGCCACCATGCAGGAGGAGGGGACAAAGCTGAGGGAGCGGCCGAAAGAGGGGGAATGGAGGAGAGCGAGGCCGCTCTAGGGGACGGGTCACGCCCCGAGCGCGTGGCGCGGCCAGCCTCGCCGGCGGGTCCGACACACACAAACACACACACACACACACACACACACACACACACACACACACATAAACGCACACACGCGAGGGCAAGGTTACGGCTGGCGAGTGGCCCCCCGATGATGGCGAATCCGCACGTTCCCGGGCGGGGCGGCGCGCCCATCGAGCGAGCCCCTTATCGGCGATGAATGGGCGATTGAGAAATCAAGGCTTCCCCCACATGAGCCTACGGCCAGGGGCTTTTGGATAGCGCGTGGCGGCGGCGGCGGCGGCCCCGGCGACACGCTATGCCTTGCGAAGGGGTGGCGTGTCGCTTCGCTCCGCGGGGCGGGAGGCCTGTAGAAACTCGAGGCCCGATCCCCCCCTGACGTTGTCCCTGAGGGCGGGGCACAAGTTTCCCACCGCAGCGCGGCAGGGGCAGTCCGCACGCGCGCGCAGCAAGCCGGGTGACGGCGTTGCGACTTGCCGGGCTCCTGCCTGCCCAGGAAAGAGGAGGAGGAGGAGGAGGAGGAGGAGGAGGAGGAGGAGGAGGAGGAGGAGGGTGATGGGGAAGGTGGAGGAGAGGGAAGAGGGGCGGCCGCGGGAGGAAGGGAGGGGGCTATAGCGCGCTCACGCAGCGGGGGGCCGCAGCAGGGCGCCCTGGGCGGCCAAGCCGGCTCTGCACCCCTGGCAGCGGGCGGGAGGGCGGGAGGGCGGGGCACAGGCAGGCAGGGCATGAAAACCTCGGGGATCCTCTGGGAGCCACCGTGTCCAGAGGATACCTCGGCCGTCACTGCCACCGAGAGCGCCCTAGAGCGCTATGAGTGCTCCAGAGAGCTGCGGAACGATTCATTCGGATCCCAGGGCTACGACAATTGGCGATTTGCGTGCGAGCCCAGCCCCGACAATTGGGAGAGCCCACCCCGCTCCGAGCTCAGCGTGCGCACGGTCAGAAACAACCCTGCAGACAGCTGGGCCCCTAGCAGCTGGTCCCCTAACTGTGCTTGAAACATCCCCCTTTTCACACACTTTCTGGCTGGTTGCGTGGCGACTTCCCTGAGAGCTACAACACACGTCACTACGCCAGTCCTCTACATACTGAACCTGGAGAGATGCACAAGCACATGAAGATAACGCCCAGGAGGAATAGACTGGATTGAAGAGGATAGTGAAGAGGAAAAGGACGACAAGAACGAGTAGGAGGGACGCTTTTGGCAGGACAGGGGAGGAGGAGGAGGAGGAGGAGGAGGAGGAGGAAGAGAAGCACGAGTAGCAGCAGGGCGGGAATACAAGAAGCATTGATGGAGGAGGAAATAGACAAGCAGGGTATGTAGAGGGAAAGGGGGGAAGGGGAAAAGGGGGAAGCGTAGAAAGGAGGGGAACACGGAGACAAGGTAGGAGGAACAGCAGGAGCAGAAGGCACAACATCAGCAGGAGCAGAATGACCAAGAACCGACGACATAGCAGTGCGAACTCTTGCGTAGCGTGTGAATATCTGCCGAGTATATAAACACTCAGCTCGGCGAGCTTAGCATGCACGAGTCTTAGCGTGTCACGTCCCCTACCCATTTTTCTGCACCGGCGATGGGGCATGCCAAAGTACGTATCGCCCCCAATGCGATGTGCTTAGCGTGTGGTGGGGGGGAGGGGAGCGAGAGGGGAGGGGCAGGAGGAGGAGAGGAGGCAGGAGTAGGAGGAGCAAGAGGGTTAAGGGGGAATGAGGGGAATGTCAAGTCTTCCTCCTGCACCTCCTCCTCCTCCTCCTCATCCTCCTCCCCTTTCTCCCCCTCCTGCCCGCATGTCGGATCGACGTTGATCCTCCTCCTGGGCAACAACTATCGCGGGTCCGAAGACAACAATCCGACCTCCGAATCGAGTTCATTCAAATCGCGCGAGGCTTGATTCAGCGTGTACACGTCGTCCATACTAAAACTGAAGTAGCTTAGCATGTAATCCCGTCCAGTTTGTTTGGGGGAGACAGACAAACGCCCATCGTGCGCCAAAAACGGTATCAACGACAATGTCACGAACGATTATCGCAAGCACCGCAACTTATTCTGCTATCCACCCCCCCCCGCCTCCCCTCCTCCCGCATCCTCCTTCTCCCCCTTCTCCTCCTCCTCCTCCTCGTCCTCCTCCTCCTCCTCCTCCTCCTCATCATCATCATCATCATCATCATCATCATCATCATCATCATCATCATCATCATCAGCAGCATCTTCCCCATGGCCAACATGATCATAAGCAGTAGCATCATCACAGCGACAGCACCCTAATCGCCATCACTCTAAGACGACTCGACACGTTTGTCATCTCCCCTCCTCCCGATCCTCCTCTTCCGTATCCTCCTCCCCCTCCTGCCTCCCCTCCTCCTCCTCCTCCTCCTCCTCCTCCTCCTCCTCCTCCTCCTCCTCCTCCTCCTCCTCCTCCTCCTCCTCCTCCCCCTCCCACGACGACGACGGCGACCCTCCGCGTGTCCCACAGGCGCAGCCAGCTGTCCCGGCGGTGCCCGCTCAGGAGGTGCCACTCGCCAGCCCACTCCAGGTGCGTGACCTGGGCCACGTCGGAGCCGCCGTCGACGTCGTCGCGGATCGATCAAGGATCGATCGACAATCGAGGATCAAGGTCGGTCGATCGAGGGTCGATCGATCGAGGACCGAGGTGGTCGTGGGTCGAGCGAGAATCGAGGATACAAAACCGCAGTCGTCGTGAACCCATCCAGGACTGTATCGGGGGCCGGGGGGTGTGGGGACGATGCGGGCCCCTTTTGAGGAGGGGGGGCTCCAGGGAGCGCCCTCGCGGCCACGGCTGGGTCCGCCTCGAGGTTCTGGCAAGAACGCGACCCAAAAGAGGTCTGGGGGACGCTTCGTCGCCGTCGTACTCGGAGTCGCTGTCGCCGTCGCTGTCGCCGTCGCCGTCGTCGTCGTCGTCGCTCCCCTCTTCCCTACGCACTCCTCATCCTTCTCCTCCTGTTTCTGCTCCTCCTCCTCCTCCTCCTCCTACTCCTCCTCCTTTCACCTCCCCCTTCCTCCTTCGTCATCCTCCTGGTCCTCCTCCTCCTCCTCCTCCTCATCATCCTTCTCTACCTCCTCCTCCACCTCCTCTTCCTCCTTGTCCAACCCCTCTTCTTCCTTCTCCTTCTCCTCCTCCTCAGCCTTCCTTCCCCGCCCCCTACTGCTCTTCCCCCTCCTCCTCCTCCTCCTCCTCCTCCTCCTCCTCCTCTCCTCCTCCTCCTCCTCCTCCACGTCCTCCTCGGCCACTCGTCATCGTCTTCCGCCTCCTCCTTCTGCCTTCCCTTCCCCATCCTCATCTCCTCCTTCTCCTCCTCATCCTCGTCCTCCTCCTCCTTCTCCTCCTACTTCTCCTCCTTTTCCCCCTCTTCAACGACAACGGCGACGCCGACCACATTGCGAACATATGATCTAGCAAACTGCGTTAACTTTCATTCGTTTCGCGCAACTAGTGGAACCACCCACGAACGCTGTGTACACATCCTCTTCCAGGAAGGGCTCATTTCAGACCGGTTCATAGGAGAATCATTCGGCAGTGCACTCCATGCGCGGGCCGCGCTGGCGTGGCGGCCCTGCGAGCGAGTGCGCCCGCGGGCAACTCACCACCTTGAATAAAGTGCGATCGAAGGCTTCTCGGTAGAGAGCGCCGTACCTGAGTGTGGGGGCCTCTAGGACGTCTCAGAGTAAGCTGGGAGGAAGTCTCGAGCGGGAGCCGTCGTCGTCTCAGGCGGGAGGTCACACAATCAAAAATGCACTTCAGGGTGTGAGGGGTTTAGCGGGCTTCCTCTTCCAAGCCCACTTTTCCCCTTCGGGGAAGGGTCTGACAATTCAACAATCTGAGTACTACTCCCCTCTCTCCCCTGGTGGCATCCTGGGAATGGCCGGCTCCCCTCTGCGCACTGGTTTCTACACACAGGATTCTCAGGAAACGAGTTTTCGCCTGTTTGTTTCAAAATGCTGCTCTCGCTGAAGCGCTGGCTTCATTTTCGGGCTACCGCTCGTTCCGAATCGTGCTCCCGCTGCAGCGCTGGCCTCAGTTGCGCGCTTCCGCTCGTTCCGAATCGTGCTCCCGCTGCAGCGCTGGCATCATTATTTCCAGAGCCATGCCACGGCATGGTTTTCGGTCCTTCCAAATAGGCCCCAAATCTAACAAATGGCCTCCCGAAGAAACCATCGGAAGTGATTCCACATTCGGTGTCGATTCGTTGATTTGGGCCGCAGAAGTCCCCCCCACTTTGGGGCGTCGCCACGCCATGGTATGTCATGCTACGCGTTAATATTCAACACCATGGTATGCCATGTAATGCTATGCCATGCTACGCCGTCCGATTTTGCGAATAGAGAGGAAATCTACGCCATGGTAAGGAATGGGAGGGAGGGATAGGACGTCAGGTATGACGCGAGCGCACCTAGCTTGCCCCTCCCCCCCCGACCCCCTACTGGAAGGGGCGCCCCGCGGGTCGTTGGAGCGTCCAAAACGGCCTCGGCGAGAAAGCTAAAATCAGCGATTTCGCCGAATCCGAAGCCCATGTAAATTATAAGTGCGACGGTGCGACGGTTCAAAGAGGTGCCGGCACTGCCTCGAACGATTCAGAACAGTGCCCTGGCACTGCGATCAACGCCCCCAAGCACTGCCACATGGGGATGACAAGTGCAATGTTTGGGGCAGCAGCAGCAGCAAGAGAGCAACGCCTGTCACCTTGCACTCACGCAGCAATGTCCGCAACATCGGCCATCACAGCTATGCTGCAACTGCCCGCAACTGCGGCCATCACGAACGCTGATGTGCGCTCGGATGCGACCACCACCAGCTGCGGCCCACTACTAACGTGAACAGCGGCCATCACCAACTGCGACCACCATGAGCTGGTTGGGGGGAAAAAGAGAATGTGTGCCCCCCGCCCCCCGCGCCCACCCCCCAAAAAAGGTAGGAGAATATCTTATGTGTTGTGTGTCCTTTTTCCTCGCCTTCTATCAAGCTGTTTCCTGGCCCCATTTCAGAAGGAATCCTTCTGTGGGCGATTTACAAGCTGATCCCGTTTTTGGTTTGCGGAAGGACTCCTTTGAGCAACTTTACGCTGGGATTCCTTGTGTAGGCGATTAAACATTGCTTCTCATTGAGTGGAGTACACGTAGACACCCTTCTGCCTGGGTCTAAAACAAGATTCGTTTTGTAAGGAGCGCATGTTAAATTCGCGGCCATGACGGGCGTTATGGCGGGGGGCGGAGGGGGGGTTTAACGCCCCCCCCGCACGCCTCCCCCAGCCGTGTGGTTCCGGCACCACAGCGCCCGTGCGCATCACAGCAAGCACCACAGCGCGCGGCACATTTTGCAGCGCCGACGCCGCGTGCACACATCGCTGTGTACTGCGCAGTGCGCAGGTGCAGCACCACAGTTTTTTCCCTAACACCCTCCTTCGAGCAATATGCTGTTCACGACGACGACGACGACGACGAGGACGGGGAAGAGGACGACGACGACAGGGACGACGACGACGGGGATGTGAACGAGGACGAGGATGACGACGAGGACCAGGGCGAGGGCAAGAACGAGGAGGAGGACGACGACGACGACGAAAAAGAGGTTGAGGACGAGAACGAAGACGACGGCCGCCTCTGGAGGCGTTTGGAGGCCCTTTAAAGCCCTCGACGACGAGGACGAGGACAAGGACGAGAACGAGGACGAGGACGACGACGAAAACGAGTTTGAGGACGAGAGCGACGCGTTTGGAAGCCCTTCGAGGCCCTCGTCGACGAGAACGAGGATAAGGACGAGGACGAGGATGGCGACGACGACGACGACGATCAGGACTACGAAAAGGACGAGGAAAAGGACGAGGACGACGACGAGGAAGAGGACGACGACGACGACCACGACGACGACGACGACGACGACGACGACGGCGACAAATATTGACGAGGACGACGACGACGACGACGACGGCGACGACAACGACGACCTTGTCTGAAGTTCTGGAGGTCTCGGAGGCCTACGGAGGTCGCCAGAAACCTCTGGAGGCGTCTGGAAGCCCTTCGAGGCCCTCGGCCTCGACGACAGGGACGAGGACGACGACCGCGACGAGGACGAGGACGACGAGGACGACGGCGACGACGACGACGACGTCAGGGACGACGACGACGGGGACGGGGACAAGGATTGCAATGACGACGGCTACAGCGACGACCACGACTACGACGACGATGACGACGACGACAAAAACGACGATGCAGACAACGACGACGACGACGACGACGACGACAGCAACAACGCCGACGACAACATCGACGACGACAGCGACGACGACGACGACGACGACGACGGGGACGAGGACGGGGACGAGGACGGGGACGAAGACGATAACGACAACGACGACGACCACGACGACCACGACGGGGATGAGCACGGGGACGACGACGACGACGACGACGACGACGACGACGACAGCGGCGACGACGACGACGACGACGACGACCACGGCCGCCTCTGAAGGCTTACGACTGTCCCCCGAGGCCTCAGGAGATCTCATGAGGCCCCTGGAAGCGTTTGCAGGACCTGGGAAGCCCTCGGGCACGACGACGTAAGCACGACAGTAGCCTGCGAGCATCAAATTAGCCTGCGAGCATCACAATGGCCGCGTCTCCCCGCGTGACTTTCTCGGGTCCAAGAAGGCCCTAAGACGGGCCAAGAGGGCCCCCAGAGGCCCCGAAGACGGGGACATAGAGGTCGCCGAACGATCGCTCCATGACGCTCAAGATGGCCGCCAGACGGCCCAAGAGGCCTCCAAGACGCCCCAAGACGCCTCCAAGAGGCCTCCCAAGAGGGGCCGAAGAAGCAAAAACCATTGATTTTCCTTAGGTTCTTGAACGTGGTTTTGGCTGTCTCGCCTTTTCGGCTTCCCGACGCTCCGAGACGGTCCAAGAGGCTCCCAAGATCGCCCCAAGACGGCCTCTCCCAGAGGGCCTCAACAAAACGGCCCAAGAGGGCCCCGAGACAGCCAAAGAGGCGCCCAAGACGGCTCAAGAGGTCCCCAAGACGGCCCCAAAAGGGGACCAAGAGAGGGAGCACGAACCGAACATCCGAGCCTTCCGCCCCAAGAGGCCCCCGGGAAGCCCCCAGAGGCGACCAGGAGGCCCACAAAGGCCCCCAAGCCCAAGATGCCCCAAGATGCCCCAAGAGGCCCCAAGAGGCCCCAAGAGGCCCCAAGAGGCCCCAAGAGGCCCCGAGAGGCCCCCAAGAGGCTGAAAAGAGCACACCCACAACCCAGGAACGGTGGCGGGATGGGCGCCTTCGGCCATTACATAGCTGGCGTCGAGGCGAGAGCACACAGAACCATTACCATTGATCAAAACGATGCTCTCGAAGTGAATATTCGGCGACGACCCCTGGACCTCTCCTAGGCACGTTCTAACCATTATTTCGAGGCGGATCCAGCCGTGGCCACGAGGGTGCCCCCAGAGGACAGAACATGTCAAAAAGGTCCAAACGCTCTACCCTCGGACCTCGAACCTCGATAGGTCGACGACGACATCGACAACGGCGATGATGACGGCGTTGACGGCGACGACGGCAACGACGACGGCGACGACCACGGTCCGACCGACGACGACGACGACGACGACCACAACGACCACGATGGGAACGAGCACGGGGACAACGACGACGACGGAGACGACGGTGGTCCGCAAGACGACGACGGTCGGCAAGACAAGGACAGCGACGGTCCGAGCGGCGACGACGACGACGACGACGAAGACGGTCTGATCGCCGCGACCGCGGAGCAGCGAGCGCGCGTGTCGACGGTCGGCTGGAGGGCGGGGGGGGACCGGCTGAGCGCGAGGCCCCGCCCATTGCACGCCCAGGCGCGCCCCAAGGCCGAGCCCTCATCATCCTTCATAGTGATCATCATCGGCAACATCAGCAGCAGCACTACCGTCATCACCACCACCATCATCAACATCACCATCACCACCACTGCCAGCATCATCGCAGACATTGTCATCCCAACAGCCCTCATCGCAGTCATTAACAACATGCACGAAATCAGCAACATATTCATCATCAACAAGACCCAAAGCACCACCATCAGCAACACAACCAACATCATCAGCCGCAACATCATAATATGAACCATCATCACCATCAGTCTCATCATCACCACCATGACCATCATCAGCATCGCCATCACCATCACTACCACTTGCATCATCGCCAGCATCTGCATCTTCACCATCATCGTCACACCAATAATCCTCATGATCATCGAGCTCAGCACTGCGATTAAAATCATGAGCAGCATCACCATCACCACCACCACGACAACCACCATCATCATCATCGTCGTCGTCATCACCATGATCATCACCATCATCATCATCATCATCGTCGCCGCCTGTATCCTCGGCACCACCATAACAATCACCATCACCATCATCCTCATCGTCATTGTCCTCATCATCATCACCATCATCAACATCACCACCACCACCCTCATGATACTGGAAAAAATCAAATCCGACTTGTTTTAAGGCAATAGGGCTATGGGGCTATAAGGTTATAGGGCTGCAGGGCTCTAGGGCAGTAAGGCCATGGGGCCATGGGGCTATAGGGCTATAGGGCTATAGGGCTACAGGGCTGTACGGCTATAGAGCTATAGGGCTATAGGGCTATAGGGCTATACGGCTATAAGGTTATAGGGCTATATGGCTATCAGAGCTACAGGGATATTGGGCTACATGGTGTATAGGGCTTTTAGGGATATAGGGCTATAGGGCTATAGGGCTATAAGGCTATAGGGCGATAGGGCTATTAGGGCTATAAGGTTATTAGGGCTATAGGACCGTAGGGCTAGAGGGCTATATAGCTATAAGCCTATTAGGGCTCTAAAGCTATAGGGCTGCAAAACACCAGGGCACCCCGGCGTCTGGGCACCTGGGCACCTGGGCACCCGGGGCACCCCCGCGCACCTAACACCCAGGCACCCGGGCCTCGGGCCCGCCCCCGAAATCGGCGGCACACCTGACCTTACCATATGAATCCGCTAGGACCCCTACAGCGGCAAGCTCTGATTGGGGAATCATCATCGTCGAAGTCATCACTATCACCATCATCACCCTCACCAACACGAACATGATCGCCATAATCACCCGAGTCATCATCCTCACAATCACCATCATCACCATCATCATCATACTCATCATCATCTTCATCACCAGCATCACAATCACCGCCACCATGACGTCATCATTACCATCACCAGCATCATCTTCATCATCATCCTGATCGTCATCATCACCGTCATCAACAGCACCATCATCATCATCCTCATAATCAGCATCGTCACCATAACCATCACCAACCACATTACAATCATCCTAGAAGCCATCACAACCAAAAAGACCATCATTGCAACCATCACCAAGATCACCATCTTCACTATCATCACTGTTACCCTGACCACCATCATCGCCATCATAAGCACTATCATCATCGTCATCAACATCACCATCACCACCATCAGCATCAGCATCACCACCATCGTCACAAACATCATCATCGACATCACCATCACCATCGGGAGCACCATCATCATCACAATCATCATTATCGCTCTCACCATCATCACAATCATCATCATCACCACCACCATCACCATGACCATCACCATAACAATCAGCATGACCATCACCATCAGCATCACGGTCGTCACCGCCCACAATCATCATCAGCATCACCATCATCCCCACCACGATCATCATCGCCCCACCATAATTACCATCATGACCACCATTACCATGATCATCACTACCGGCATCAGCATGACCATGGCAAATAATCATCATCGGCATCACCATTGCCATCACCATAACTACCACCTTCACCATCAACAATATCATCTTCAGCTCCACCATTTTCATCACCCTCACCACCGTCACCTGCACCATTATCAAAGGCACCACCAAAAACTTAACCATCAGGCTCCACCATCACCATCACAATTACCATCAACATCACCATCATCATCATCATCACGATCGCCATCATCATCAGCATGATCATCATCATCAACAGCATCACCATCATAATTATTATCATAAATATCATCACAATCATCGTCATTATCGCCATCATCATCATCAATATCGCCATCACCGTCACCATCACTATCACCATCACCGCCACCATCATCATCATAACAACAATCAGCATCATCATCATCACCACCACCACCAGCATCATCTCACTCATCATCACCACCAACATCATCATCATCATCATTAACAACATCAGCATAAAAACCATGAGCATCATCAACACCTGCAGCACCATCATCACAATCAGCCTCGCGATCACCATCTTCTACCACCACCACCAAAAACATCGTCAGCTTTGTCGTCAGCGCCAGCATCATCACCATCATCAGCATCATGAACAGCATCATCATCGACACAATCATCATCCTCATCAACAGCATCTTCCTCGACACTATCAGCACAATCACCATTATCACCACCAACACCATCACAAACACCGCCACCACAACCATCACCATCACACTCACGATCATCATCATCATCATCACCACCATCAGCATCACGATCATCCTGGTCATCTTCATCACCACCACCATCATCATCCTCATCATCACCACCATCCCCGTCACCATCACCTTCACCATCACCATAACCAGTACCACCATCACCATCGCTGCCACCATCATCATCATCACAATCACCACCATCCTCGTCACCATCACAATCACCATCACCAGCATCACCAACATCACCAAAATTACAACCATCATCGTCATCATCTTCATCACCACCAACATCATCACCGTCACCATCATCATCAGCATCAGCATCATCAGCATCAGCACGACGATGACCAGCATCATCATCACAATCACAATCATCACAATCATCACAATCATCATCACCATTACCGCCACCATCACCATCACCAGCATCATTACCATCACCATCGTCAGCACCATCTCCATCATCATGACCATCATCACCACCATCACCGCTATCATCATGCACATTATCATCATCACCATCCCCATCATCGTCATCACCAAGACCATTATCATAACCGCACACTTCATCCGCATCATAATCACAACCACGACCATGATCACCACCATTATCATCATCCTCCCCACCATCACAACGCCCCCCGCCATCATAACCAACATCATCGTCACAATCATCACCATCACGATCGTTATAAGCACCATCATCACCATCATCCGCATCAGCGTCATCACCATCATTACCATCACCACCACCATCACCAATCATCATCATCCCCAACACCACCATTACCATCAACATCACCACAACTACCATCATCATTGCTATCACCATCATTATCACCATCACCATGCCCATCACAAACAGCATTATCATCACAGTCGAAATCATCAGCATCAGCATCGTCCCCATCATCACTATCATCATCAGCCTCGCCATCACCATCACCTTCACCGTCATCATCATCACCATCGTCACCACCATCACCATCATCAGCACCAACACCGTCATCATCAGCAGCAAAATAACCATCACCAATACACCATCATTGCCACCATCACCACCATCACCATCAACATCACGTTCACCACCATCATCATCACCATCATCATCAGAACTATCACCGCCATGATAACCATCACCCATATCATCACCATCATCATCACAGTCACCACCATCATCTATAACATCAGAACTGTCACTACCATTATCACCATAATATTCACCACAACAATCACCATCACCACCATCACCACCATCACCATCACCACTACCATGAAAATCAGCATCACAATCATCAGCATCACCATCACCATCATCAACACCAGCAACATCATCAACATCACCGTCCTCATCGTTACCATCACCGCCACCACCACCATCACCATCGCAACCATCAGCATCATCACCATCGCCATAACCAGCACCATCAAAATCATCATCATCACCATCGCCATCACACTAATCAAGACCCTCATCATCATCCTGATCAGCACTACCACCAAAGCCATCGACATCACCATAACCATGACCATGACAGTCATCAGCTTCATCAGCATCATCACCACCATCAACATCACCATCGTCATCACCATCACCACCATCACCATCACCATCACCACAAATGTCAGCACCATCACCACCATCACCATCACGACCATCACCACTAACACTACCACCACGATCACCAGCATCGCCATCACCATCACACTAATCACCATCACGATCATCATCGCCACCATTATCATCACCATCAGCATCATGACCGTCACCACCAACACCAGCATCGCCATCACCACCATCATAATCAGCATCATCAGCATCAATTCCATCCCCACCATAGTCATCATCATCATGACCATTACCACCATCACCACAACCATCATCATCATCATTACCACCACCCGCCAGCACTATCACCATTACCACTACTTTCACCATCACCACCACCACCATCAACACAACCAGCACCATTACCATCATTCACAAGCACCACCACACTAACCATCAACATCGTCCCCGCCACCATCAGCATTAGCATAATCATCATCATTATCATCACCATCACCATGACCATCACCATTATCATTATCACCAACATCATCACCACCATCATCATCACCACCATCAGCATCGTCAACATTAGCGCCATCTTCACCACAATCACTACGAGCATCATCGTAACCATCACCATCATCATAATCATGACAATCACCACCGCCATCACCACCACTACCACGATCGTTACCAGCACCATGAGAACAATCAACATCACCAACATCCACATCATCAGCATCATCATCATCCCCATCGTCACCACCACCATCATCACCACAACCATCACCAGCCTCACCATCAGCATCGTCACCACCACCATCCCCATGACCATCACCATCCACCGCATCATGCCCACCATCATCAGTATCATCCGCACCATCATCATCACCATCATCATCATCATCATCATCATCATCGTCACCACCACCATCCTCATCATTAGCATCACCACCCCCCATCACCACCAATTCCCTCTCCATCATGACCTTCACCGCCACCACAATCACAATCACCGTCACCATCACTACCACCTTCATCATCGGAACCATCACCCCCCTCACCAAAATCAGCACCATCATCATGATCACCATCATCATCATCACCATCATCATCACCGTCACCATCCTTAACATCACCATCACCATCACCACCATCTTCAGCATCATCGATTCCACCACCATGCTCACGACCAACGTCATCATCACCATCACCAACGCCACCCACACCAACCTCACCATCATGACCACCACCACCATCATGACAACCATCGTCATACGTTCCAGTAGTATCTCCATAATCGTCATCGTTCGCACCACCATCATCATTACCATCACAATCATCACCACCGCCATCACCCCCCTCATCACTATGAAGATAGTCATGGCCATAAACATGACCCCCATCACCATCGCCAACAACACTTCCATCACCAGCATCGTCATCATGACCATCATCACTGTCACCATCATCATCACCACCACCATCATCGTCATCACCATCATCATCAGCACCATCATTACCAGCATCAACATGATCAAAATGATCATCATGATAATCACCAACAACATGCCCACCATTAACATCGTAATTTCAGGAATGCCCAGAATCGAATCGATAAATCGGATCGGCAATCGACATGAATCGGATCGGCAGACATCGGCAGCCGAATCGGGAAAAGTCGAATCGGCGGAAATCGGCAGGCTAGTGTGCCTCCAATAAGAAATCGGAATCCAAATCGGAAGCCCAAATCGAATCGAATCGGAATCGGAATCCATCGAAGTCGAATCGAATCGAATCGGAGGAATCAAAACGAGCCCTGAAATTTTCATCATCACAATCATCACGTCCATCACTAGTGCAATCACCACCGACACCATCAAAACCATTATCACCACCATCATTCTCACAATCACCGTCATATGCATCATCATCGTCACCATAGCCATAACCATCACCCCCGTCATCATCACCATCACCACCATCGCCATCATCACCATCACGATCATCCACATATCAACACCACCACCATCATCACCACCAACACCATCGCCATCACCACCACAATCGCCCTTACCATCAACATCACCACCATCACCACTATCACCATCATCAGTATCAGCATCATGACCTTCAGCATTACAATCATCAGTACCACCATCCTCATGTGACTATCACCATCACCGTCACCATCATCATCACATTGATCATCACCACCACCACCATCATCAGCACTGCCATCATCATCGTCTCAGTCACCATCGCCATCACCATCATCATGACCGACTTCATCATCATAATCATCATCACCATCATCATCATCGCCATGCCTAACAACATCATCACCATTAACATCTCCCAACACTACCATCATCATCACCACCATGACCGCCACCACAACCACCTCCATCACAATCACCTTCACCAGGATCATCGCAATCATCTTTACCAGCATCATAGACATCAGCATGATCACCATCATCATCTTCAACACCATCATCACCATCGTCAACAGCAACATCACCATCACCTCTGGCATCATCATTAGCAAAACCGTCATCATCACCATCATCATCGGCATCATCACCATCACCCGCACCACCACCACCACCATCACGACCACCATTATCCGCATCATTTTCACTACCACCATCACCATCATCATCACCATCATCGTCATCGCCATGAACGTTATGTGCGTCACCATCAGCCTTACCAGCACCACCATCGTTACCATCATGATCACCATCATCGACATCATCATCATCATCATCATCATCACCATCAACATCACCATACCAATAACCATAATTTCCGTCACCATCAACATCACAATCACCATCACCATCACCACCATCATCGCCACAACAGTCATCAGCATCACCATCACCATCACCATCATCACCATCGCCACCATCGTAATCACAATCACAATCTCAATCACCAGAATCGTCATTATCAACATCACAATCATGATCACCATCATGATCACAAGCGTCCATCACCAAAATCATGACCATCACCATCACCATCACCATCGTCATCAGCATCACCATCACTATCGTGCACACCATCCCCTCCGCCACATCATCAGCATCATCATCACCATCATCACCATTATCATCATCATCATCATCATCATCATCATCATCATCATCATCATCATCATCATCATAACGACCACTATCACCATCACCACCATGATGATCACCGCCCCATCATCATTATCATCATCATCATCACCATCATCATCACCATTATCAGCATCACCACCATCATCATCACCATCATCAGCATCAGCATTACCATCATCATTTGTACCCTCATCACCGCCATCGTCAGCATCATCAACGGCACCACCATCACCATGATCAACCCTATCATCATCAGCATCATCACCACCAAAACCAGAACCCCCATCACCAGCACCACCAACACCACCATCACCATCATCATCATCATCAACAGCATCGTCATCAACAACATCATCACCACTACGCACCATCGCCACCACCATCGTCATCATCCGCATCATCATCATCACCATGCTGACCAGCATAACCACTACCAGCATCACCACCACAACCATCATCACCATCTTCATCGCCATCACCATCACCATCATCACCATCATCATCACCACCACCATCACCATCAAGGTCATCATCACCATCACCATCACCATCAACTGTACCTCCACCATCATCATCACCACAATCGTACTCATCACCACCATCATCATAAAGCTCATAAAGATCATAAACATCATCATCAACATCGTCACAATCATCATCTCCACCATCATTCATCATTACCATCACCATCATCACCACCATCGCCATTGCCATAATCATGACCACCATCACCATCACCACCACTGGCATCATCATTATCATCACCACCATCATGACCACCATAATAATCAATCCCACAATCATCATCATCATCATCATCATCATCATCATCATCATCATCATCATCATCATCATCATCAGCATTACCATCATCATGTGCATCCTCATCACCGCCATCGTCAGCATCATCAACAGCACCACCATCACCATGATCAACCCTATCATCAGCATCATCACCACCAAAACCAGAACCCCCATCACCAGCACCACCAACACCACCATCACCATCATCATCATCAGCAGCATCATCATCGACAACATCATCACCACTACGTACCATCGCCACCACCACCACCACCATCATCATCATCATCATCATCATCATCATCACCATCCTTATCAGCATTACCACAACCATCATCACCATCTTCATCGCCATCACCATCACCATCATCACCATCATCATCACCACCACCATCACCATCGAGGTCATCATCACCATCACCATCACCATCAACTGTACCATCATCATCACCACAATCGTACTCATCACCACCATCATCATAAAGATCATAAAGATCATAAATATCATCATCACCATCGCCACAAACATCATCACCACCATCATTACCACCATCACCATAACCACCACTGGCAGTATCATGATCATCACCACCATCATGACCACCATCATAATCATCATCATCATCATCATCATCATCATCATCACTACCACTATCATCACCATCATCGTCATCACCACCACCACCATCATCATCATCATCATCATCATCGTCATCATCGTCATTATTATCATGCGTAACATCATAATCATCATCGCCACTATCACCATCACCATAATCATCGTCATCATCATCATTATCAGAATCATCATCATCATCATCATCATCATCATCATCATCATCATCATCATCATCATCATCATCATCATCATCATCATCATCATCATCACCCGTACCACCACCATCACGGCGACCATCACCCTCATCGCCATCGCCACCGACGCCGCTGGCCCAGCGAGGCTCTCGGACGCCCTCTTGGCCCTTCCTGGGGGGGGGCCGCCAGACCGCAGGGGGGGGACCCTCGCCGGCGAGAGGCTGGCCCAGTCCGGAAGCCTGGCCCCGAGCGCTGGGCAGCAGGGGCAGGGCTCGCGCCTGGCTGCCCGGGGTTCGGGGGACTCGGGTTGGCCTGACGGGTCCGCGATGGATTGCCCCTCGTCTTCAGCAGGGTGGATTCCTGCTGGACAGGGCCCCAGCAGGGGCGAACGTGCAGCAGCTCAGATCTGTCCGAGCTCTGTCTGCGAAAGCCGGCGCCCAAGACACACATCGGCGGCGAGCGAGGCCTTCTCTGCAGGCGGCAGGCCTTCTCAGAGGCCTTCGTCGCTCCTTCTGGGAGGTTTTTGGTGTCTTCGGGGAAGGCTTAGAAAATCTGGGAGACTTCTGAGCCTTCTGAGAAGGACCGTCCCTTCTCACTTCCCCCCTGGGACCGCCGCCGAGGGGAGGATTCAGACATCACGTACGGTAGGTTCGCGCGGCGTCGGCGCGCGCAAAGGCTTTTGACACCGCGTCAAACGTTCCACCTTGAACTGGCCGCGGCCTCGATCGTTCAGGGTTGAATTCAGACGGCCCCAACGGACTTACCGTGTCTCTCGGTGCTTCCGCGTCACAAAGCTCAACCTTGAACACCTTCGCCAGCATCGCCGGCGCGCCATCGCCGCATGAACCTACCGAACCGAAAATGAGGGGCAACGAAAGGAGGGGACTGGCATAGGGGGGGGCACATCGGCCTGGAATCAGCAATACATCGCCGATAGATCGGCGATAGGACCCCGATAGGGGAATCCACACATTCCTGGGCGGGGTGGGGCTATCGGGCCCCCATCGGCGATCCGTGGGCGATCGGCGGTCGCTGCATCCCCCCCTGTGCCTGTCACCCCCCACTCTCGATGCCCCCGAGAAGAGCTCCGGGCGGAGGTCCTTGACTGCCTTTCACCCCTGGTCGGAAACTGGAACCTATACATTACCAGCGGCGGGCTGTTTTTCAACCCCAGGACTTTTTTGAGGGTCGGGGACGACGTCGGGGTGGTGTGGTGTATTCTTGTTTCCCCGTTTTCCCGGGGAAACAACGTTTTCACCAGAATCCCGTTTACACCAGAATCCGCGTTCCTGTGCGAATTTCAGCGCAGGGTCGGGAAAGTACCTGGCTCCTGCTTGCAGGGCCCGGGGCCGTCGGGAGACGGCCCCGGGGGGGAGAATTTGGCCCAGGGGGGCCAGGCAGCGGAGAGGTGCGGGGGAGGAGGAGGAGGAGGAGGAGGAGGAGGAGGAGGAGGAGGAGGAGGAGGAGGAGGAGGAGGAGGAGGAGGAGGAGGAGGAGGAGGAGGGGAAGGAGGAGGAGGGGGCCCTTGCGCCTGCAGGGGGGCGCGAGGCGCCAGATGGCCAGGGGGCAGGCAGGCCCGCACGCGAGCCGTGTGCAGGCAGCGTGAGCCCCCAGAGAAGGGTGCAGCTCTTGCCGGTGGTTCCAAGCTGGGGTCCTGAGGGATGGGGTCCTGAGGATAGGGAGGGGTCCGAGGGTGCATGTACATTGCTTGAGGCACCTCGTCCTCAGGGCCCCATCTTCGAACCACAGGTCGTGGTAGGCCGATGCTCACTTCCGCCCGCGTCCGCCAGCGGAGACGGCCCCGTTTTGCCTGCGCCGCCATCCACCAAGGATGCCATCTCCTTCGGTTCCTCGAAGGGCGAGGCCCTGTCCGGAACGCCAACAAATGCACCCCGACTAGACAAACAAAAAACGGCATGAATATCATACAGTCGGGGCGTTGACCTAAGGAACCCTAAATACGGAACGAGGCCCCTATTTCCCACAAGTTCAACTTCGATTTACCTTCGAAAGCCTAACAAAAAGCCTAAGGCAAACTGTGAAACAATCAAGGAGCACCGAGCCCCTCCTCAACGAGAAGGGTTCCTTCTTCAGCGCACCGACGGTGAATCATTTCTCCGAGGTCCGCGCGGAGTTCTCGGATCGGCGCTGGATCCCGCTGCCCGGCGCGCGGAGCGCGCCAGGGGCGGCGCCGAAGGCGCCACCAAGGGGCCCAACGTCGATCCAAGAAATCCGCGCGGAGCTTGCGAACGTTTGAGCATTCGGCATTGCGATATAGGGTGGAAGAGGGGGGGAGGGGGGGGGGTCTGGCTCCAGACCTCTGCTCAATGCATCTGTTTCCGACAGTGCGTCCAACGGGGAAGACCCTCACCTGCTTCAAACAGGCGCCAAAAGCAGCCAAGCTCTACTCCACGAGGGGGTGGGGGGAGGGGGGGGGGTGCGAGAGCCGCGCCGATCGGCAAAACAATTAATAAGAGGACGATCATGTTCGCAACTAACAATAAACAAGTGGCACGTGCGCCATGGCTCTTGCGCAAAAAAGGAAGGGGAGGAGGAGGAGGAGGCAGGGGGGGGGAGGAGGGGGAAGGAGGGGAGGCGGAGGAGGAGGAGGAGCAGGGGGAGGAGGAGGAGGAGGTGGAGGAGGAAGGAGGGAATAAGGGGCAAAGCATCGCCCACTGGGCCCAGCAACGGGGCCCAAGCCCCAGGTGGGGAGGGGGGGGGGTGAGGGGGGGCGGCGTGCGTCGCGACGCGGAATAATGCGCTCGGAGCGGAGGGGGCACGGGGCGGAGGTCCCACTGGGGCGCTGGGGGCGCGGAGAGGAGGGGGGGTGGTGCGTGCCGCGACGCGGAATAAATTGTCGGGGCGGAGGGGGGGCGCTGGGCGGGGGCTTGGGGCAGAGGGCCACGGGGCGGGGGTCCAACTGGGGCGCTGGGGAACGGGGCGGGGGGGGGAGGTGGCGCGCGTCGCGACGCGGAATAAAACTGTCGGGGCGGAGGGGGCACGGGGCGGAGCCCCAGCTGGGGCGCTGGGGGCGCGGGAAGGAGGTGGGGGAAGTGGTGCGCGGGCGCGACGCGGAATGAGCGTTAGTGACGGAAGGCAAGCGGGCGGGCCCCCGCTGGGGCGCTGGGGCGCAGGGGAGCTCGTGGCAGAGAGCCTCGGCGCGGTGGCCCCCACTCTGGCGGCCGGGGGCGGATGGGGGGGGGGGGCGGATGGGGGGGGGAGGGGGTGTGGGGAGGGCGAAGCGTAATAAAGCGTTCGTGTCTGAGGGCGCAGCGGGCGGGGGCCCCGCTGGGGCGCTGGGTGCTCGGGGTGGCTGGGGGCGGAGAGCCGCGGCGCGGAGGTCCCACGCTGGCGCCAGGGGCGCGGGCGGGGGGGAAGGGGGGGGGGGGGGTGGGGGGGGTGGTGGGGGGGGGGGGGGAGGGGGGGGGGGGGGGGGGGGGGGGGGGGGGGGGGGGGAGGGGGGGCGACTGGTGATAGGACCCGTTCGTGGCGGAAGGGGCAGTGGGCGGGGCCCCCGCTGGAGCGCTGGGGACGCGGTGGGCTCGGTGCAGAGAGCCACGGCGAGGGCGCCCCACACTGGCTCTGGGGGCGCGGGGGGGCGGAGGGGGGGTGCGACGCGGGATGCAGCGTTCGTGGCGGAGAGGGCAGCGGGCGGGCCTCCTGCTGGGGCGCTGGGGGCGCGGGGGGGCTCGGGGCAGAGAGCCGCGGCGCGGTGGCCCCACTCTGGCGCTGTGGACGCGGGGAGGGGGGGGGGGGGAAAGGGGGAGTGCAGGTGTGCGACGCGAAATAAAACAAGAGTAACCCTGTCGCACGGGGGACGCGCCACCCGATGAGGCACGAGGATCGCCTCAATCCCGGATCGGACCGACCAACCTCCTCCTCCGCTTCCTCCTCCTCCTACTCCTCATATCTCCGCCTCTCTCGTCTTCCCTCTTCCCTCCTCCTCCTCCTCGTCGTCGTCCCCCTCCTCCTTCTCCTCCTCCCCCTCCTCCTCCTACTCCTCTTCATCATCCTCCACCTCCTCCTCCTCCTCCTCCTCCTCCTCCTCCTCTTCCCTCCTCCTCATCATTATCCTCCCCGTCCTCCTCCTCCACATCATGATCATGATCATCATCATCATCATCATCATCATCATCATCATCATCATCATCATCATCATCATCATCATCATCATCATCATCATCAGCATCATCACCGTTATCTCCATAATCATCACCATCAGCACCATCATCATCACCATCACCATGACCATGACTATCACCATCACCATCACCATCACTACCACCATCATCATAATTCTCCTCCTCCTTCTCCTCCTCATCATTATCATCATCAATCACCAGTCATCAAGCATATGTCACCCCTGCGCCATCCCTCCTCCTCCTCCTCCCCTCATTTTCCCTCCTCCCCCTCGGTCCCATCCTCTTTCTTCTCCTCCTCCTCCCCCTCCTCTTCCTCCTCCTTCTCCACCTCCTCCTCCGCCTCCCTCTCCTGCTCTCTTCTCCGCCCTCCTCTCCCTTCCTCCTCATAATCATCCCCCTCCTGCTCATCTTCCTCACTCCTCCTCCTCCTCCTCCTCCGGCCCGTCCCTCCTCCCCCCACCCTCCTCCCTTCGCCCTCCTCCCTCGTGCCTCCTGCCTCCTCCCTCACCCCTCGTCCTTCCTCCTTCCTCCCTCCTCTCCGCCGCCATCCTGTATCTTCCCTCCTGCCTCTTCCTCCTCCTCCTCCTCCTCCTC
>CAUYUJ010019410.1:136420-138920 GCA_963575745.1 Prorocentrum cordatum
AAATAAAGTGGTCGAGGCGGAGGGGGCACTGGGCGGGCGCTGGAGCCGCGGGGGGGCGCTGAGACGGCGCCGCGGGGAGGGCGCGGGGGAGGGGGCGGAGCGGGGGGGGGTGCGGTGCGGTGCCGAAATAAAGTGGTCGGGGCGGAGGGGGCACTGGGCGGGCGCTGGAGCCGCGGGAGGGCGCTGAGACGGAGGGGGCGCATGATGATGATGATGTGATGATGATGATGATGGTGATGATGGTGGTGATGATGGTGAGGATGATGGTGATGATGATGATGATGATGATGATGATGATGATGATGATGATGATGATGATGATGATGATGATGATGATGATGATGATGATGATGATGATGATGATGATGATGATGATGATGATGATGATGGGATGATGATGATGATGATGATGATGATGAGGGGGGGGGGGTGCGGTGCCGAAATAAAGTGGTCGGAGCTCTAGACACCCTGTGCAAGAGAATAAAAAAAACAGTAAAACTAGTGGATCGTGCTTGGGGCCCGACGCTGCCAGGAGCGGGGTCGCCCGAGGCGCCTCGGGCAGCGCAACGGGGCTTCCTTGGGGCCGCCCGCACCCAGAGGCCCAAGGCCCCCACGAGGGACCCCATGGATGGGGGCCCTGGATGGAACGACATGCAGGGCCGTTTTTTTACCGGCTCCGTTCTGCCGTTTTTGTTGCCGGTTCCGACGCCGTTTTCTCACCAGTTCCGTTTTGCCGTTGTTTGACCGGTTCCGGCTCCGGCTCCAATCCTGGAGCCCTTTTTGTTGCTGTTTCCGGTCGCCGATTTTTGCCGTTCCCATTGTCAAGGGACATTTTTGGGGAAACGGTGAAAAAAACGGCCCTGCCGTTTCCGGGGCCCACAAAAAGGGGGAGGGCCAGCACCGAGGAGGGAAAAAGCTCCAGAACCGAGGCCGAGCCTACGTGCTGCAGGCTTTGGGCCTCTGGGGTATGCCCTCCAGCGGCGCCGTCTGCCATGCGGGCGGCAGGGGTGCCGCGGGTCTTCTCGTCGTACACGCAGATGCTGCGAGCGTACGAGCCTGCAGCGTACCGGTGGGGGGCCAGCGGCGTGCTCGCGACGGCGCCGATGATGCCCTTCTGACCTCAGGGAAGCCCACACCCTGGTCTCCCTCAGCGAATAAGCGCGGGACATAGTGACCCCGATCCGCGACTTCACGCACAGGAGGAGCCCAACTCAGGGTCGCCCGTCCTCGACGAGGGTACGCCCAAATGCCCCCTGGGGCTATCCCTGAGTGGGCTCTCCTTTCGGGCCGGGCGAAAGAGGGGGATAGCAAAGGGGGGGGTTGAGAATCAGCTCGCGTAGCTGATTTCCCCGGCGCCTCCCAGCGCCGGAGGCGCTCATGTATCGAGGAATGGGCCCCTCGGTGAGGCCGAAACCAGCTGCATGCAGCGAATTTCGTACCCCCCCCCTTTCCCAGTCCCCCCCTTTCGCCCGGCCCGACTCAGTCTTTCGCAGGCGAGCTCGGGGATTGGGTCGATAAATCGCCTGCGAACGGACACGTCGAGGGAGCCAGCGTAGGGACGAAACCATCGGGGCCAAATTGCCGAGCGCACTCGCTGCCCGCGTTGGGCGGGGTGCCCTGCAAGCAGACGTCGTCCCTTCCAGACACCATCTCCTCTCTCTTGGGCGTCGTCCCCGCCAGCGGGGTCAAAAAACAGTCAAGATGCAGGTCCGGCCGAACCTGGCGGAGCTACACGTCAGCAGACGCTCCTGCCCATAAACTGTGGCATGCACGCTGGCAAATAGGATCCTGCTCGCTTGTGCCCTTCGACCTTCCCAGATCAAAGTAGACCGGGTAACCTGGCCCGCGGGTTCAGATACCCTCCAAATGACGTTCTGGCTCTGCGCATGGCCCGGCAACGAGACTTGGGGAAAGGTCAAGCTCAGCTTACATCATCACGTAATCGGGTATCTTGCCTGTCTCGCGCGTTTTTTATTCGCCTCTTCTAGGTGCTGAAGACAACTGCAGCCCCTCGCAGCGCTTGGCGGCCATGACGCGACTTCGCATCTCGGCGAAGACTCGGAGGGGCCAGCATGAGATAACAGTTACTCGAGAAACAGACTCCTCTCTCTGGCCTCTAGCTCTCATGTCTTACCGCGCTTCCTAAGTGCACAGGTTTACTGGACGAGCACCTGGCTTCCCGCCGGTAAGTGCCCATCAACATCTACCTTCATTTCTCTCTCTCTCTCTCTCTCTCTCTTTGTCTCGCTCTCTCTCCTTCTCTCTCTCTCTCTCTCTCTCGCTCTCGCTCACGCTCCCACCCCGACGTGGACGCAGAAACTCGCACAGTACTGGAGCATGGACTGCAGATGCTAGAATGTGGCTGGCCGTAGCTGTTGAAGCCCTTGCCATTCCTGGCATTTTTGCCAGCAGGTCTGCTCAGCTTGGCAGCCAGACCTGCCACCCAGAGGCACGCCGATGCGATGCCATCGCAGAGTCAAAAAGACCGTGCCCCTCCCGC